>PVKZ01001932.1:0-291828 GCA_004027375.1 Macroglossus sobrinus | reverse complement strand
CCTCCTTCTTCCTTCTTCCTCCTTCCTTCTTCCTTCTTCCTCCTTCCTCCTTCCTCCTTCCTCCTTCCTTCCTCCTCCTCCTCCTCCTCCTTCTTCTTCTTCTCCTCCTCCTCCTCCTCCTTCTTTTTTGTTCTTTATATCTTTAGAGTCTAGGGTAGAGTTGCCACATAATTTTAAAAATGATAGCCAAATAACAGTATACATAGATTTGATGGTTTTTGCTTCTACATGTCCTTTGGAGGTGGTTAGTACATTCTGGCACAATCTGATGTGAGGACCTTTGCTTATTTTCTTTGAAACTGGGATTCGGGGAGGGGAGAAGGTGACAACCAGGTCTTCGAGTAAAATGAGGAGTTGCACAGCCAATTGTTCTCTTGATGGAGCTGACATACATATAGTCAGGATCTCTATTGCCCTTTGGGAAGCCAAAGGCAAGATTTTCGCCTTTATTATAAGCTTGTCTGTTTGTTTTTCATGAAAATAATCTTTGCTTGTAATCAAAGCTCCAACACATAAAGAGTAATGCATGTCAGCTTTCACAATGGCATAGATTACTCAATAGTAGTTTACATATGCCGTAGTATGAACATGGAATATAAATCTTTAAGGGTGATACACTGAAGGAAATTTCCATTGTAGTAAATAACTGTATAAAATACATTTCTGCTACTATAATCTCTGAGATCTTTGAAAAACAAATCCCAATTACATGTAGATGCTTTAGAAATTGGTAAAGAAATGTCCTTCCTAACAGTTTTGTGGTTAATTTACATTGTTGACATCTGGCTTTTGGAGCAATAAAGTCTACGGTAGAGACCTCAATGGAGAACTGCAATCAAAGGGGAAGCAATTAGAATTTCTAGCAATTTCTCTAATCCTGGAACAACAGAATAGATGTTTGGCTTATTTTCTTCTGATGAATTAGACATTCTACCTATCCTGAAATTGAAATCTTGCTGCCACTCTGCAGGATTAAGCAAAACTACATTACCCATTGAAGTTAACTCTTCTGCTTAGGTCATCACTTCATCTCTTTCTCTGAAAGTATTGCAATCCCATTTTAGTTTATTTTTATTTAAACAACACTCAATGATAAGACTCTCATGTACTGTTTGATTTAGAATTTAATATGTATTAACAGCGACTATAAGCTGAAAAGGAAAAGGCTAACTAAATGCAGATTACTAGAAAATAATTTCAGTTTGGTTAACATTTCTATAATGGAAATAGTGTAAGTTTTTCAATATGCAAAATCTTAATTACTTACTAGCTATGAGATAAAGGTTGTTTGATCCTTCCAAGTCTTAAAATGGCTGATAAAAGTTAAAAACATCATTCGCACAACTGTGCATATAGTACAGAAAAAATAAAAGAGATAGTGAAGGAATTCACCACACGCCAGCAGGGAGGACATACATTAAATAAATGATTACCAGACTATTTATTTAGAGTTGTAGTAGATACTATGAAATACAATGGTTTGGGGGGAGGAACATTCCAGGCAATGAAAACAGCATTTGCAAAGGCCTTGAGATATGAAGTCACTCAGTTAATTCAAGAAATTGAAAGAAGGCTGATATGGCTGGAGTTTAAGGAATAATCAGGAAATTATGAAGAAATGGAAGAAGAGAGCCATTTTGTGAGTGGTATTATGAGTCATGTTAAGGTTGGAATTTTTTTTTTTTCTCCTGGCATAACCAAAGCATGTGTTTTTTACTCTTCTTTTTTGCACTGGAACAAGATATGTTTGAGTTGAGCCCCAGTTCAGCCGCTTACTTTGGGCAATCCTGGATATCCTCATTTGTAAAATGAGAATACCGGTAGTAACAGTTTTTTTAGTATTATGGTGAGGTGAGGGAGGCTTATACAATCTCAGACTGTGCCTGGCACACACTACTAGGTATTAGTGTCTTTGTACTATCGGAGAAATATGCTCATCAGCTAATGTGGTCCAGGAAGTTTTCAGAGAAATGGTAGCGTTTGAACTGGATCATAAAATAGGACTCATACAGAAAAACATTTCTGTATGGGGAACAAACATGACAAAGGCATGGAAGTAAGAAAGAACCAAATGTGCTTGGGGGATAGTATAATAGACCCGTTGGCTTGTTGTGGTCATTTTAAGTTACAGGTACTGGAATTCAGAAAGTAGTTTCAGGATGGTTTTAAAAGGCTTGAAATTGTAAGGTTAGGCATTTGCATTCACTTCTCAGGCTAGAAGTCACAGTCTAACTGTAAGCCTGCAGATAGATTCCGTTTGACCCAGATGCTAGGTGTTTTGTTTATTTTTTGACCCAGGTGCTGGGTTTTTTATTTTCTAAAATTAGTTTTCAATATTTAAACATGGGAAGATTTCATTTAAAATCTGAATTTTCTTTAACAATGCAGTTTTGGGGCTCCTCTTGAATAAAAACAAACTGTCCGCAGTGGGTGGGCGTTCTTTCATGGCGACACTTGGCAGGATCTGGGTAGCTACTGTTCCAGGCTAAATTAGATGTAGGAATTGCCTGGCCATGGGGTGCAAGAAAGAAAAGTTATGATGACTGCAAGAATGTGAGTCAGATTTCCAAGTGGAGGAATTGATTGTGAAATTAAAGATAATGGGCTGAAAAATGCAGGAGGGCTTGATGTAGAATTATAGATTTGACTATAAATTGCAAAGAGTTGAGAGTTAAAGCCTGGTGAATGGCTATTGAGTAGGGGGTTGGGGGAGAGAGGGAAGAAGGAAGAGGAAGAAAAAGAGACAGGAGGGAAGAGTAGAATACTAAGAACTGAATTTTGGAGACAAGTAGAAGAGAAAAACAGTTGTGAGAATAGTTGAGACTTATTCAAAGAAGTAGGAGACGGAAGAGTAGGATATTTTAGTGTCAGAGTATGAGTAAGAAAAGAGATAGAAATAGGGAAAGTCAAGAGAGGTCAAAGGTTCTAGAGATGTTTTGAGGATTGAAAGATCATTTTGCCTCAGAAATCCTCAGTGACTTTTAATGATGTGAAGTCAGTAGAATGATGAGGGCCAAAGCCAGAATAATGCATTACAGAGTGAACTGATGGTAGGCAAAAACATGCACGGAGATATTTGACATTGACAGGAAGGGAGACAGGATGACAGCATGTGGAGGTACCTGGGTTACTTCAATAATAGTTTCTCACTCTTTAGTTTCCTCTCTACTTCCTTTAGGAGAAACCCATACTTAAAGGCAGAAGTAAAGAAATCTGTGAAACAGGAATATAGAGAATTTTACTTATTCCTCATCAACAGGACTCCCTGTTTTTGCAAGTTGAACTTTGTTTCGCTTCTTTTTTTCTGTATATTCTAGAAGAAACAGGATGGAAAAGTTTAAAAGATGGAATAAACAGCTACCCAGCAGATCTAGATGTTCCTGTTATGCACTTTTAAGCTAGGTAGTGAAACATTTGATTGTGAGCTTGACGGGGAAGATAAGAAAACAGTTGAAAAGGAATGAAAAAATTAATATTTGTTCAGTTATTCTGGGGTTTATCAGGCATGAATGATGTCAGTAAGTGGTTCAGAGGGGAAAAATGTTCTTGCAATTTTTCTGAGTTTGACATTGTTTCAAAGGAAAACAAAGAAAATATAATATGGATTTTATGTAAAAAGAAAGTAATTTAATTACTCTACTGAATTTTGATTCTTTGGCAAACAATTACTCAGCCACATTAAACTGGGAAATTCAGTCTTTAAAAAAAAACTTACTACGATTCAGTGAAATTCCCTTTATATTTCTCAATTTTATATAATTATTTTTAATTCTGCTTTGAAGGTGAGAGTTTTATCTAAAGATGACAAATTTGTCCCATTTTGACAAACTCTAAATTAAATGAATTTATTCATAGTTCTGTGCACAGTACAGATATATTTGAAATTTAAATTATTATTTTTTATAAATATAAAAAATATTTTAAGAAGACACATAGTCAGCATGAAAATGGCCTGTTAGAAATACAGCTCCTCCAAATAATTTCACCAAAAAGACCAATTTTAAAAGATGGGCCTTATTTTATATTCTGAAGGTCAGCAGCTCGGTGCCATACTGTATCTAATTTTCTCAGTCTCTTATGCTACTGAACCCTCATAACAGAACAGAGGGATCTACAGGAATGCTGCAATTACATAAGCAAGGATGGATTGTCTGACAAAGGCACAATCAATGAACAATGGAAATTCAATCAGCTGTGACCCATTCACTACTAGGCCTAGGGGAAAATCCAAACTCTGAGCACCTCCTGGAAGGTGGCTTACTTTTCCTTTGTTCATGCACATGCTATTAGTTGAGAAAAAAGAAAGAAACAAACAAAAAACAGTGATTTGAGTTATTTTTTGGTTCTTATCCTTCTTCCTCCTCTTTCTTCAAGAGAATTTCCACTCTCATAAGCAACAAATAGCAATTTTGTAAGGGAGAGCATTACTTTTTATTGTGGTGTGACATTTGCAAGAAAACATGTCGGAGGCTAGTAAATCTCTGTGGTGATATATATGAGTGTAATAACCTCTTTAAATTACAGTTTTAGGAAGCACATCTGACTGTGGAACTCAAATCTTTTATCTAAACTATGGGTATAGAGAACTTGTTACAAAAAGCATTAATTGCATTTGCTGATATTGTGGCCAGTGAAAATGAGGTAAAGGACAGTTCACAGAAAGGAGAGGTACTATTCTTATAAAATTTGGAAAAGTGAGATTTAAGAATTTCAAGTTTGAAATAGTCCAGTTGAAAGTCTTAGAATAGCAAAAAAAAAAAAAAGAAGCTCTTTCAAAGACTAAGTTAGAGAGGAATAGAGTTTAATTTATGACTCTTAGATGAAGAGTGAATTTTACTGACTTAAATATAATATGAATTGCTCTAAGTGAGAGAAAAGCGACTAGTTCTGTAGGTCTTTGGCTTAAGAGCTAACTCTGGAAAATGGGAAAACCTTCTCCTTAGGTTTTGATGTTAGAATTACATTTTCCAAGTTTAATTAATCTTCAAGATTCCTCTCCTGAGTAAATATGTCAGTTAAGTAAAATAAATTTAGATTAAAAAAAAAGAAAGAATGCTTAGTATGTACTATAGACATGACCAATATAGATATTTGTTTAAAAAAAATAGTATGATAGAAATGTTACTGGAACAAAAGGAGTCAGTCTGCCTGCTCCATAGTCAAAGGGAAAGATACATGTAGGTTTGCCACAAAGAAGGTAAGAATTTATTGTAGGGAGTTGGGAGTCCAGGAGATAGATGAGCTAGCTAATGCTGTCAACAGCCTGCCCCCTACTGACTCTGGGGAGTACAGATTATACAAGGAAAAAGTCAGTTGTCATGGAAACTAAGGGAGTTGGGAATAGGGTACTACTGATTGGATAATTAGCCATGGCTGTGGTAACTGAATCATTGTATGAGGTTCTGGAGTCAGACAAGGCATCATTCTGTCTGTTCCCGTGGCTGGTGGGGTTGCTCTGCCTTGATGGGCCTGGGGCTGAAACACATCTGAGGCTAAGATATCATCCTTAGTGTAACTGAAACTTATTGTCCCCATGACTATAAACCTGAAGCTCAATAACTCGTCTGTCCTAAGGTTTAATGATTAAAGGAGCAGACATACAAAGGTAGAGAGTGGGAAAAGCAAGTAAGTCACAATGTCGTTATCTGGGCAAAACCAGCTTGAATCAGAAAAAAAACTGTATTAAAGAAATTAAATAAAAGTTGTATGTGGTTATAGAATGATAAAAAATGTGGTAGCCGAAGGGATATAAATCAGTATTATTTATTATTTGCTAAATAACCATGAGCAAAAGCATTGGAGCTTAGAAAAGTCTACTTTTGTACTAATTTCACTTTGCTTTCTCTTGACACTTTTTCTTATTTTTATAGATTTTCATTGATTTTCAGTTGATAATTAAATGCTTTTCGAAACCACAAGTGCCCTGACTTTGCCTTCTTCCCAACTCTCCCTTGTTAAGGCTGAATGAAGTTTGCCACTATTACCGATGGGAATTTGTCACATACCCTATTTTGGTGGGTAGGAGAAAAAAAGTCAAAGATCATTATTTGTATAGAAAACAAACTGATTTCTGGGTTAAAATCTTGCTCCCATCTTTGAATAGTACCTTGCCCCAAATAATTGGGGAGATTATATAATGCAGACTGTGATGGATATTATTGCTCAGCAATATCTATTGTTTTCTACTTCAGAGCACAAAGGAGGATCGGATTTCCGCACATAAACATAATTCGGTAATTAGGTTTGGCTAATGCAATAAGAGGAATAAGGTGTGTCACTTCAGGGGAAGCTTTTGGTTGCTAGTGCTTCAATCCTTAGTGCTCTTTGGTCTGTCACAGCCATTGTAGAAGCACATGTAGGATCCAAGTAGTCTGGATTGCTGAGTAAAGGAGCATAGATTACAATGCTTTTGGGAGTCCACTTAAACCCACACTGAAGTTGTGTAAGTGAGAAATCCACATTTATTTTTCTGAGTTACTGAGGGTTTGTGATTACTATAGTGCATCTTGCCCATCCTTATTGATTGAGAAGAAAACAGTAATAACCTTATAGAATTGTTGAAATGATTAAGTTTGCTAATGCACATAAGTAGTGTTCAGCACAGAGTAAAAACAGCTAAGCTTTATTTGCATCCATGCTATGAAACAGGTACAAAACTAAGTACTTTAATTTATTTAATATTTATAATAACCTTCTGAGGTAGGGTCAGTTTTTATTCTTATTTAATAGGTGTTAACATGGAGATACAAAGAGTTTAAGAAACTTGCATAAACTTATAAAACTAGTAAGTAGATCTAGGTTTTGAACACAGGCCATCTGAATTTAATATCTATATTGTATCTAAATAAATACTACATTATATTGGTTCTATAATAATAGTCTCAGTTAATTTTAGTTTTTCATGTTTTACCCCTTATTCACTGAAACTACAAGTTATTTTAAAAATGTGTATTTATATCACAGAAACATTTGGAAAACATTCATATTAGATAATGGAATAATAGATTGATGCTCTTTGAAAAAACAAACTATATTTTACATGTAAAATATTTAAGATATATAGAACAGTCCCAGGGAGAGAGGCTTTATATTAATTATTACCTACTTTAGAAATATCTCCTGGAAAGTAGAAAGCAATATTAATCTTCTCTTGTAAAAATGCTGTGTTGATTTTTGTGGCTTAAGGAAAATCTATAATGAGCACATTATTCATTGCTTGCACTATGCTTTTAATATTATTGTTACTAGAAAATGGTGATAAATAGCCTAATTAATTCTTTTAATTATAAATACTTGAGAAATTTCCTTTCCTCTAACCTCTCAATAACGGAAAATACTAGGACTTGATGTATCTTTGTAATTATGGAAGTTGTTGATTTTATTTACTATTTAAAGCATTTGTATGTAGTATTCTTTCCTATTTTTCTTTCATTGCTTTTCCTCTTGATCCTAGTACAGGTGGATAGACCTTGATAAATGGCACATGTTAAATGCAGAGATGAGTTTCTTAGGAATCACATTGAGTACAGCTTTCTTAGTTCAAATATGAATATCTCATTTTTTGAAATCCAATATAAGAGCAATGAGTGTGAATTCTTTCACTTACCTGTGTTATTCCATAGATGTTGCTAAACTTTAGGGAACATATGAACTAAACATATTCAGTGCATCCCTGGAGTGTTTAGGGGATCAGCCACAGTAAAGCTGGAGATATTTGCAGAGTCTGTAATAGATTGAGAAGGAAACTCACATGTAATTATTCTCGAGCTCATGACTGAGCTATTCTTGTTTTTAAAACTGATTTACTGTCTCTCAATAATGATGACAACAATAGCAACCATGACAATGACAACAGCGGTTACTAATCATTGAGTACTTGCTCTGGGTTGGGCCTTATGCTAAGAATATATATATGTATATTTCTTTAAATTCTTCCAGCACCTGATGAGATAGATATTGTTACAATGCATTTTATAACCGTGTAGATATTGTTACAATGCTTTTTATAACCCTGTAAATTTAAGCATAGAGAGATTAAGCAATTTGTCAAATAGCAGTGGACTTAATTTTTCAATCCAGTTGGGTCACACTATAGAGCTTAATTTCTATAATGAGTTGTAATTACACTTTTTAACTTCTGTCAGGTTGTCATCTAACTGTTTAGATGTCTGGCCTAGAGGGTACAGAAGAATGAGAACAATTATAGAATTCTAAAAATTTTAATTAGAGATGTAACTTCCCTTCTTCTCATTTGTTGTCTATGTTTCTATGTGTCTTCCATTCTCCTCTCATTTTAGAGGAATATAAATCTTCACTTTTTTCCCTGAGTCAATTCACACATGTCTTCTTGACAAAGGGTTCTTTTCTAAAAAGTATGTCACCTTGAATCATATGTAACCTTTAAGCTAGTTTGGCAAAGACTGCTCAATACTTGTCTTCATTTTATCACTGTACGTCCACTACATAAACTCACACTCTACTAATAATATTCTCTTATTGGTAATTTAAGAAATCATGACGAGGTAGTAGAAGGGCCAGAGTTCAGTCACCTCTGTTATCTCATAACCTTATGTATATCAGTTGAACTGATTGTAAAACTTCACCACAGGCAGAATAAACCTCTTAATCCATCTCCTTAATTTGGGTTCCTACACAAATTGCAGGAGGATTACATGAATTACCCATTTCATCAGAACCCAAATGAGCCATGAATCTTCTTTCTATCAAGGCATCAAAGAATTTGAAATCCTCTTATCTTCATGGGTCTAAATTTCATTACGAGGCAGTTGGCCCCCTTGCTCCTCTTTAGCTCACTTGTTTTTCAGTTGTAATAGAGAATGTTTTACATGCAGCGTGGGTTTCTAGTCATCAAACCAAAGACATGCATACTGCAAGGGGAGAAATTACATTACTTATGTGTTACAGACCAAATACCTATGAGAGCATGGATGGAAAAGTCTCTCTGGCACATATCAGATTTTGAGTTTTATATTTTTAGAGTTGGATCAATATTATGTTCCAAAATTGTCCTTTTTTGTAAATATGTTAACCAATTTATATCAAATATTATTGACCAAATAAAAATCACCTGTTAAAAGTGATAAAAGAAAGACAAATACCTTATGATTTTGACTTATATGTGGAATCAAATAAACAAAACAAACAAAACATACAACCAAGTTCATAGACACAGAGAACCTATTGGTGATGATCAGAGCAGAAGAGGGATAGTGTGTGTGTGTGGCGGGGTGGGGAGGTGGGAACTGGGGGGAGATCAGAAGGTACAAACTTCCATTTATAAAATGTCATGGAAATTTAATGTACAGCATGGTTCTATAATTAGTAATACTGTAGTGTATATTTGAAAGTTGCTAAGAGATTAAAAAAAAGTCCTCATCACAAGAAAAAAAGTTGTAACTCTATGGTGATGGGTTGTAACTGGACATTGTGGTGATTATCTCCTAGTGCATACAAATATTGAATCATGTTGTACACCTGAATGTAAAAATTATAACTCAGTAAAAAAGAAGAAAAAGTGATGGTAATCAGATAACAAAAAGTATTTCCTTTGGGACACATTTATGGTTTTACTGCAAATGATGATAAAAACCTTAATAGTTATGTTATTTGGAGTAAAATCTGATTTTTATCTGTTAAACACTTGAATTTTAGAAAAACATGAAGCTGATTTTATAATGTTAAAATGTTGGATTCTGAATGCCCAAGATCTCCTACATATTTCTACTACAAACATCTCGTTACTTACCTGAATATTTCCAGAGCTATTTGAAATATGATTTGTAATTATGGGCTTAATAGATCTAATTTGATGAAATTTTCTTTTATCTTAATTTATAAAAGGATTAATTTAAAAATTTATAATTAGTAAAAAATGACTTTAATTAGAAAGATTTTCTTTTTCTTATTAATATCTATTAATTTCAAAGACTGTTTTATGGAAATAATAACACTCTTAAATCAAAATCCCTTAAATCCTAAAAGATGATATTACTGTGTGTTTGTAGTTGTGTGTTATGTTACAGGATACAAAATACATTATTATCGTAATAATAACTACAATAATACACCTTACCATATTTCTTCAACTTCTTAAGAATGTATGCTCTGAAAGGAGAGTAAACTCCTTTGTTAAATAACTTGTTCACGTTCACTTGTCATGCAGATGGCAGGTCTGGGATGACAAACCAGATCTATAAGACTTTATTTAGAGAGGGTATAAGTTTCTCGATGTCCCATTTCCTCTCTAATTAATCCTATTTTATCCTCATAATACCATTGTTACAGACATAAAAACAAGCCAGGTGCATAGATACATATATATACACACACATATGTGTTTGTTAGGCTGTTACATTTACAAAAGTGAAGTTTTTTTTTGGCTCTAGAACCTGTTCATTCATGAACTCATTTGTTCCTTTATTCATTCTTTCCTGCTACCTCTTGTTCATTCTTCAGTTATTTATTGAATGTTTTCTATGAGCTAGCCCTAATCCAGGTGCTGAATGAGAGTTTGGATAGTGTATAACTCTGAAGAACAATGTCATACGTCAAAGGAAAAAACATGTTTTTGCTTGTAATAAGGTAGCTTTCATTTTCTTGTTTAATAAAAAAAGAGTAATTATGAGTATTATGAACTCCTTGTTATTATTTTCTGAATGTCTGGGTAATAAAAATGTTTTATTCTACAATCAACTCTACACAGAATTGCCTTTGACTGTTGAGGTGTGAAAGACTAGAGCACACAGCCTCACATTTTGGTGATAGGTAGCCATTTTCTAACTAATGAATTCTTTAATAGATAAAAGAATCAACCAATTTAAATTTTATTCATTTGTGCAGGCTCTCATTTTCTGTGAGAGCGGCTGACACACAGGGAGGTGAGGAAGAGACAAATAACAACTACAACAAAAAAGAATAAAAGGAACCAATGGACTTATCATTAGCTAGATAATTAACTCTTGTATAATTGAGCAAGCTGCACTATATTCAAGTTTCAAATTATTGAATATTAATGGAAAATGGTTTATCTATGAATATGTGTGTATATAGATAGTGGGGGAACTTACACAGAGCAATGTAGTTTGTGACATTGTTCTCAGATTATTTTGAGAATAAGGCTAGGGAAAAAAGCATAATAAAATTTTTGTTTACTTTGTTTAACATTTAAGTTATGCTCAGTGATAACTACTTAGTTAAGTTAGATTTATCTTTGTTGATATGTCTATGTTTATGTTTATCTGTAAGGTTGTTACAAGTGAAGGTGGGGAGCTGGATGAGAAACAGTGTGGTTTAATAAAAAGAGTAGAGGTTTTGAAATCACAAGGCCTAGGTTTGAGACATAAATTTAAATTACTTTTCATTGACATTTTTTTATTCTGATTGAATAATTTAGATTTATGGTTTTTCCTACAAAGAAGCTATATTACTTTAAATTTTATATGATGAACTAAGGAAACAGGTGAAAATCAGGTTTGTTTAATATCTAAGTACTTTCTCAGTATATCTTGCTATATTTTGTATATTTCCCACAGTATTTTACATGTTTTTTTCTTTTTAAATTTTTATTTTGGAATAATTATAGACTCAGAAGAAGTTGCAAAAATACTATAATGAGGTTGTTTGTATCCATCGCTCAGCTTACTCCAAGGGTAACTAACATTTTACATAACTATAGTACATTATCAAGATCAAAATTGACATTGTCATTACAATTCACAAGACTACAAACCTTATTCAGATCTGCCAGTTTTGCATGCACTCATTTTGTGTGTGTGTGTATATATATATATATATATATATATATATATATATATATATAATCTATGTCTGTTTGTTAGTCTGTTTGACTCTAGGTCTCTATTTACTCTTACAGAAAAATGAAAGTATACTATCTATACTATTTAATATCTAATTTTTCCACTTGTAATAAGTTGTGATTATTTCCATTCCTATCTTCTTTTATTCCATGATTTTTTAATGTATGCATAATATTTTAACATATTGGGTGAACGTACAATTATTTCAGAATTCCTTCATGTTGATGTTTAGGTGGCTTCTCTTTATTTGCTTTATAAACAGGTAGATATACTTGCATTTTGGACACAGCATTCCATAGAGTTCTCTCTGTCTCTGTCTGTTTCTTCCTCTCTTGTTTCTTTCGTTCCTTCTGCTGATAAATTCTTAGATTTCTGCGTCAGAGTGAATTTATATAATATCTGATGTACACTGTCAAATTTTTTTCTACAGAAAGGTAAATAAATATTGTGAATAAGATCCCACAGCCTTTTTCTTCATGAAATATTTAGAGAATAGATAAAGGTAATTATTTGGTGGACACTGAACACTGGGCTCTGTAAAGTCTTAACATTATGTCACATTTGCTTCAGATCTTTTTATTTTAAGCAATAAACAAAATTAATGCTCTCTATGTATCTCCCCCAATTATGTAGTCTTTATAGAAATAATTTCAGGAGGATTTAAAAGGCTCAGTAGGTAGAAAAAGTTCTTAGACATTCTAAAATGATTGATTATATTCCTCGTCTTTAATAAGAGCTTGTATTAAAAATCTCTCTGTGGACATGAACTAAGTGTTTTGTAGAACAAGTTAATGAATGTGGTGTCTGCCTTCTGGGAGCCTCCGCGGTAGAGGAGAATTTCATCATAACATTGCAGTGTGTCATTCCGCATGAGTTATAGCCTTTAAACAAAAGATATGGATAGCTAGGACAAAGATGTAATATGAAAATTGAAAAAAAAATGCATTCCTACCATCCACAGGTTTCGAGCACATTGGTTTCAATATTACCTATTTCCTCCCTTTTTGGAGAGTGTGCCTCCTCTTCTGCCCCCTCCTGGTTCTTTGGTTACTTTTGAAGTTCCTGGGCCTACCTGCTTGGGGCCTCTGTGGGCATCCTGGTCTGTAGGTCTGATTTTCTAGAAACCTGCTCCAGTTTGGAGTTTGGTTCCTTATGAGCTCATCATGCCTTATTTCTGAGTTGATCAATTGAGGATCTCTGCTCCTCAGTGTTTTTTCAAATATACTTTTAATTTTATATTTATTTAGGATTACATTTAAATTTCAATAAATTTATGCTTTGAAATTTAAATGTGTTTTGATCTCATCTATTACATTGACCTTTACTATTTATTTATTTAATTATAATTTGATCTTTTTCTTTTTTAAATATTAAACCAAGTCCTATTTCCTTTTGCTTTGAGTCTCTGTTTTTCCTGCATTTCCCCTAGAATAAAAATAAAACAAACAATATCAAATGGTGACCTCACTTTCTGCTTTGAATTAAACTGTCAGGCATGACTCACAACCGAGGATCTTTAAGATGATTCATCTATGCCTTTTCATTGACAGTGGATTCATTTCAGATAACCGGTATTGATTTCTTGAAAGCCTTTCTTTCTATTCTTTTTCTTGTTGACTGCATGTCTCACCATTGGCAGTTTACTCAGTTTTAAGCTGAAATGGTCTGGCAGGGGTGCATCTGCCTGGGCTGTCCTTTCATGTGGCAGTGGGGCAGTCTGTGGCCAGATCTGGTGGAATGCGGCTGTGTTCTCAGTGTAAGGATCAGTAGAGGTAAAGAATGTCTCTCTCTCTGTGTTAGGTTTCTCTGTTAAAATACTTGTCCTGTAAAGAGATATGCTTTCCAAGTACTTTTTCAAAAACAATATCCCTAGTGGTTAAATTACCATAAGGTTATTATGCTGCCCCAAGTAAGCTATTACCAATTTGGAGGGTTTCCTGGAACAGTCAGCTGATACTGCCCAAGGCCAAGTATCTGTAATTTAGATGGGATGTCACTGTGTGAATAAAGCAATATGATGCCCTCTTAAAAATGTTTAAAGCCTCCTCTGTTTGTGGTCAGCGTAGTCTTTTGAGCTAGTCATTATTTTTGCTGAGTGTTTACCTCTTGGGACTTTTTCTTATTTGGGTTAATGTGTAAGGAGAGTACTACTTTACTTCACATTCATTCACATTTGCAGGCATTTATTTAAAAATAATTATTGAGCCTTTGCCGTGTGCCATTAATGGTCTAGCAAGTGGTCTCTACCCACAAGAAACAGCATCTGGTATAAGAATTACTCAAACAGTAATATATAGACACTTAAAATTAGAAATTCATCACATTTTTCTTGGAGTCAGAAAGCACTAGGTTCCATTCTGCCACATGTTAGTGTTATAATTCTGGGAAGTTGTTTGACCTCTCTCACCCTCATTTCTCATATGTAAAATGAGAATAACACTGTCTTCCTCAAGGGATAGCATGTAGATTCAATGATTTGATGTATATAAATTATCAGACTCAGAACCTGCCACATCATTGGTGATTAACAAAATGTCCATTTCCTTATCTACTTCAAAACTGTTTTTATTGATTTTTAATCTTATTCCAGATATCCTTTAAGGAAGACATAACCTTGATGCCCAGAGATAATAAAAGCCTCACTTTTCTTTGATATGCTCTTCCTTCTACTTCTAGTACTTTTTGGTTTGTTTCTATAATAATCTCCTCCGCCCCCACCATTATCCTAGGCTAGTCAGTAGATCCTAACCGATTCCATTTCCTTGTTTGCCTCTCAAGTCTGTTCAGAAATCCATTTCAGAGCATGGCGTTCCCCTGCTCAAAATCCTTTAATGACCTCTCCTTAACAAGGCATTCAACACCTTTAAGATAACACTTACACTGGTCTTTTTTGCCTTAGCTCATATTATGTTCCCAGCCCAAGCACACATCTCTTACATCGGCAGCACTAATGCACTTGAACTTCCAAACAAGAACCTGAACTTTGCCCTGTTTTTGTACTTGTACCACTTGTCATTGCTATTGAAAAAAGAAACAATTTTTGCATTAATTTGCAACCCCTCGCCCCTTAGCTATCTTCATTTTTCATCCTTCTCTTTTAATAAAAACCAGTTGAAGGATTTGCACAAGCTAAAGAGAAGCCAAACTTCCTCTTTCTCTTTATATCCTAACTTCTTGGCCATGTTGTCTATACTTGGCCATGTTGACTTTCTCTTTCTTATTCTCCTGTATCCACTGCAAGGTGGCCTCAGTCCTTATTACTCTATCCAGATAGCTCTCCCAAAGATAATCAATACTTACTTGTTTCTTAATTTAGTTAATTGATTTGAAGTTCTTTCCATATTTGATCTCTCTTTAGTATTTAACTCGAAGGGCCACCTCTGTCTCCTTGAATTTCCTAACAACTGTGCTGTCCAATATGGTAACCGATAACCAAACACATGTGATTATTTAAATTTAAGTTTAATGTAGTGAGAAATAAAATTTAAAATTTAGTTCCACAATTATATTAGTGACATGAGGCTATTGAATACTTGAAAGGTGATTGAGGAACTAAATTTTAAATTCTCTTTACTTTCAATTAATTTAAATTTAAATATAGTCAGCTACCTATGGCTAGTGGATACCCTGTTGAACAGTGTGGTGATAGAGAACATTTTCATCATCACAGACATTTTTATTAGACAGGGCTTCTCTAGAGCAAGGATTGGATAAGTTTTTCTGTAAGAGGCCAAATAATAAATATTTTAGTTTTGCAGTCTGGATATGTTCTGTTGCAACCATTCAATCCTGTTGTTGTAAAGCAAAAGCAACCACAGAGAATATATAAATAACTGAGTGTGATTTGTGTTTCAATAAAACTTTTTTTGTTCAAACAGGTGAGGGGATTGGTTTGTCATGCGTCTATAGTTTTCTGACTCCCCTAGAGCCCTGGTTTCTTTGATATGTACTTTTTTCATTCTTTTCTTGTTTTTCTCTAAAATTTTACTTTTTCAGTCTTCATATTCCCCAAATCCTTTCCTCCTTTCCATCTTCATCACCACAACACTTCATTATTGCCGAATATCTCTAAACAGTCACTCCCTCCTTGTGTCCTGCTGCAGCGCATAACACCATTGCCACATAACTGTGCTTTTATAACTTTTCTAAGCCAGTTTCCTCATTTGGAAATGTGTGTAATAATAGCAATAGCCTGAAAGGGTTATTGGAAGGAGTCAGTGAAATGTGTATAAAATTGTGCTCATGGAGGGTATAGAGTTCTCTCATATTAACTCATCAACACAGAATAGTAGTTGAGACTTGGAGCTTGACTGCCTGACATCAGGTCCCAGCTTGTCACACACTAGTGTGGACCTTGGGTAGACCATTTAAACTTTCTGTACCTCAGTTTCCTCATCTGTAAAATGAGGATAATGTTAGCATACACACAGTGTTGTTAAGATAATTAAATAAACTTGTGTTAAATGCTTATAATACTGTCTTGGTACAAAGTGCTGATTGTTGGTTTTTATTTTATGTTTTTGATTTTTTAGATGAGGGAAGAAAGGCCTAGACATGTTAATTTCCCTGTAGTCGTACAGCTAGTAAGTGACATAACTGAGATTTGAACTCCTGCCTTTTGACCTTAAAATCCAGGCCTTTACACTATACTACATTTCTTTCAACATCCACTAGCTTCTTATCATATTCCTTTACTTGGAATTAATCTTTTTTTGCTCTGTTTCTTCGTACTTAGTTTATACCTCTGTCAAGAAATTTGCCACACTTTCCTTCTTATTTAGTTATTGCAAATCATTCTGCCTTTTGAGAGTGGAGAACATGTTCCCAGTTATATTTTACTCCCTTCACAGTTTCAAGTCTAATCAACAACAAATTATTGTTAAATTTCTTAAATAGAATAACTTTTAAAGAGGAAATCATTATTGATAGTTGATCTATCAATAGATAGGGGGTTGTAATCTGCTGAAGTCTTCTTATAAAATAATAAATTATATATTATAAAGGTTGTATTTTCATCACCATTTTAGTATATAGATTTAATATTTTAGTATGTGGATAACCAAATGTATCCATCATCTTTGGATTATTTTCAATATAATGGCCATTGTTTATTTGACTTTTAAAAAAGAACTTGATGTTTGTTTTTTTTCTGAAATTGTGTTGAAATGAAGACCTACATAGTAGGTCATCAATGAAGGTAATTGTAATATGATCGAAGGAAGAAAATTCATATCAAAAGGTAAATTGTAAGTTGAACTTTCATTTATTTAATAATGAATATATGCAGAATACAGAGGTCAGTTGTGAGAGTATAGAGAGGGTTGCAACATTATGATTACTAAATATGGTTGTGCTAGAGGAAGCTTTCAACAATTATTTCATGCAAATTTAAACCAGCAGTTTGTGAAAGAGTTACATGGTTCATATTATTTAAAGTACATTATATTTTATTCTTAGAATAGGAGCAAGTGGTGGAATTGCGAGGAACATTTTAGACTTTACCAGTTCTCATTTCCAGAGCTGTGTAATCAAATTCAACAACTAAATGCTATCAATTTCCCCCTCTGAAAGAAGTAATTGAGTGTCAGAGTTTTATTTCCTTATATAATGTTTAAAAATTGATTCAATAAATACATGCTTATAAGCTTTCAAAAGAAGGAAGGTTGGTGGTGTTGGGAATTGATGGAAGTAGAAGAATCATGTGAACATTAGCTCCTAGCTTCTTTTGACACTGGGGATCAAGACTGCGGAACATGTCAGGCTCCTAACCTTTTAAAAAATTTTTCAGACATCCATACACATTGATTGATTTAGCTCAGTGTGTGGGCCAAGTACACACTCCTATTTAACTTCTTTGATGAACAAGAGCAAAGTGAAATATGGGATGGGTTAAAGTCAGATATTAGGGAAGACAGAGAAGATTCAAGGTAGGCTAAGGTGAAGAAGAGAAGAAATCAAATTCAAGCAAGATTCCCTCCAAAGACTGAGTTTTTATGCTAGATGTAAGCCATCAGGGGTTAGTGGGGAAAAGGCAAGGGAAAATCAAAAGTTATGTATAAAAAGTCTAAGAAAGAATTTCAAGAACTTTCTTCTTTGTCAAGGTCTTTCTGAAGACCCAA
Source organism: Macroglossus sobrinus (assembly GCA_004027375.1). Taxonomy (NCBI): domain Eukaryota; kingdom Metazoa; phylum Chordata; class Mammalia; order Chiroptera; family Pteropodidae; genus Macroglossus; species Macroglossus sobrinus. Next base: position 273,872 of record PVKZ01001932.1, on the reverse strand, counting down.
AGCAGTGTGTCTGTGAGCTTAGACACTGGTGATAGCATCTCTGACTCCTTTTTAAGGACATCCAATATTACTATAGTGACTATATATAATTAGCTGAGATTCCTCTCATTTCATTTGCCCTGGAATCTATCCCCCTGCTTCTTAAATTCTGAAATGTGACAATGTTAAAGTTTGTTTAAATTTGCTGAAGTTAATGGATCTTGAGACTTTTTAAAAAAAATCAGTCAGGGTAGACTAAATGATGGTGGAATAAACAACCCTCAAACCTCCATGGTAACCCAAGATATGAGTGACACACACAAAACGCCCAGGTGTGTGTCACTCATATCTTGGGTTACCATGCCATCTATATTCACTCAAGGATACAGACTGATGGTGCAGTTAGCATTTGGAATATCACTTGTTCTTGTGGTAGAGAGAAGGAGATGTAGTCAACATGCATTGGGTCTTGAAGGCTTCTTCCATTGCTCTGTAAACTTCAAGGCCATGCCTCATTTTAAGAAGGTATAAAAGTGCAGTCTTACAAGTGCTTGGAATGAGGGCAACCAGAATCATAGAGAACAGTAGGAATGACAATGACAGGTTTATAGTAGATCTCTTTATGTGATTTCAAAGGTTCTGTGTAGCCATTTATTATGATTGTTCAGTTACTTGAGGTTGATTTTGGTGATAAAAATAAATAAAAAGCAAAATTTTATGGCTGACTTTTTAGTTTCTTAGAACTGAGTTTAGATGTCATAAGAAATACTTCTTTCACAAGATGAAAATTGAAAAGTCATTTTTATTAGAATATTTTCATTGATGGTAGTTATCCTGATTCTAAAGTTGATGATTCAGTCAGACCAAGAGCCAAGCAATCTTGACTGTCTTAATTTATATTTTTATTTCAATATATTTAAATCACGCATTCAATACATAAATACATGTTCATAAAAATAACAGGAGTATTTCTTAGATAAAAATATAACTATCTCTTCTCTATACTGGGCCTCAATTTTTCTCTTATCCAGAGTTTACCACTATTAATATTTTCTTGTCAATTTTTCTAGACTTCTTATTTTTTTATACAACATAAAGATAAACACACAATCAACTTACTTTGTCTAAGTTAAAAATACATTTTGTACATATATATTCCTTGAATTATTGAACTAATTTATCTGGTCATCAACATTATATAAGAATGTCGGTTTCTCTTAACTCTCACCAACCTTGTGTATTACATCTTTATATCAACCCAATGGTGGAAAATAGCATCTCATTATTGTTTTAATGTTCATTTTCCAGTTTGTTAGTAAGGCTGAACATGATATCTATATTTTTTATTTTTTGGCCATTACCGTTTTTATTCTTTATGGATAGCGTGTTGAGATTCTTTGCTTATTGTATTTAATTGTTTTTCTTATTGATTTTTAGGTACATTTAAATATTATTGAAGTTGCAAATATATCTTTCTCCCTATTTTTTATGTTGAAAATATGCCCTCCGCACACACCAGCCTCATAGATATATCAGTAAACCCACAGGTATTTATCTGAGTGTGAAGATGCAGGTAGCTGAATGGAAATTATTTCAGAATTCAAGTAATAATCCCTGTTCACTTACTAATGAATGCAGATTTTGATTACTAGGGTCCTTCTTCCTATGATTGTTTGAGGGAGAAGAGGGAATTTCCAGGTGGCAATGTACGGTTTCTAGGTCTCTCAGAAAGTACACAGAGCCTGCTTCTGTTCTAGAGATCTTAAATATCCTAGACGAACATCCGTACAGATGCTGTCCCTATTTCAAAAAGCTAGACTCTAGTATGTTAAACAGTTGTCTAATGTGTATGTGTCTACTATATGTGTGGGTGTGTATATGGGAGCTTATGTCTTAATTATACCTCCAAACACCCACAGCTCATACTTTATTCCTACTTGCTTCTGATCTTATAGTTATTTTGGAGTTTTATTTAGAGAGTTTTGTTGTTGTTGTGTTTTTTATTACATCCTTAGGGTTTCTAGGTTCCTCATGAATGTATTCTGTGATATGGTTGTACAAATATTTCTACGCATATTTTCTTTCTTTTATTTTGACTTACTATATACAACATCATGGAAATCTTTCCGTATTAGTACACTTAGATCTACCATGTTTCTTATGAATTCTGGATTTAGCAGTCCTTCTTCTCCTATCTGCTTTATATATTCCAAAAGTTTGCTACTGTTCTCAATGATGGTAGCATCATTTCTAGTGATTCCACTGTTGTTATCAATTTAATTTCATTTTTTTTTTCTGTTATTCAAGTGGCCTATAGTGTACATTTAGATTGCTTGCAATTTTCTGCAGAAGGAATTAGGGGCAGGGGTGAGGTAAGATAAAGAATGTTAAGTTATTTTCTTTCTTTCCTCAATAGAACTAAAAGCTGACTGAGTTTAAAGAAAAAGTTATTCACAAGACTACTGACAGAACATTCCAGTAGTTATATCTAGAAATTATATAGCCTTGACAAACACTCTGATATCTACATATCTGCATAGCTCTATCTACATATATATAGGCAGATATATAATGCTAATACATATGGGAAGAATGGAGCATTACAACTGAATGAGGACAGTTAGGATTAGTCAAAGAATGATGCTCAAAAAATTGACTACTGATAAATAAATGTAATTATACTGCCACATCACTATATATGTACACACATCATTTAATACATATGTGTAATATACAATATTTAGCATCTTGTGTACACATTTTATACATATGTGAATAAATTATTGGTACATTTAAGAGATCAATATAAAATTGAAATAGTAGAATGAATCATCTTGGAGGAAAAGTCGCAAAGGAAAATGATAAATTTGTTTGACTACGTAAAAAATTAAAATACTTTGTCTCGAACACCATGAATTAAAATTAGTGAAAAAATTGACAAAATAATTTATTACAATGTCAGATTTAAGTTCAATGTCCTACGTAGAGCATTTAAAAATTGGTAAGACATTGTACTTAATAATAATCAAAGAAACCAAAATTAAAACTATTTTTTACTTTTTGAATTGTAGAAGATTGAGAATAATCTGTGTTTAGAGGAGTGTATATGATGAAATGTGCTTTCAAGTAATGCTGATAGTAGTATGAATTGATACAATATTTCCAGAAAGCAATTTGATTATTTTATTTGTGGGGAAAGAATCTTTAGAAAGGAATTTTATACATGGTCCAACTGACTAAGATTGAAATAAATTTATATAAGAGCAGACACCCAGACCAATGGATCAGAATTGAGAACCTAGAAATAAACCCGCATAATATGGGCAAATAATTTTTGACAAAGGAACCGAAAATATACAATGGAAAAAAGAAAGCCTCTTCAATAAATGGTGCTGGGAAAACTGGAAGACCATATGCTGTCACTGTACAGCAAAATTAACTACAAATGGATCAAAGACCTAAATATAATACCTGAAACAATAAATTGCATAGAAGTAATGGCACTAAACTTATGGGTCTTGGACTTTGAGAGGATTTTATGAATTTGACCTCAAAGGCAAGGGAAGTAAAAGCAAAAGTAAAAAAATAGGACTATATCAAACTAAAAAATTTCTGCACAGCAAAAGAAGCCATCAACAAAACAAAGATGCAACCGTGTAAATGGGAGAAGATATTTGCAAACAATGTTCTTGATAAGGGGCTAATATTCGAAATATACAAAGAACTCATACAACTCAACAAGAAAACAAATAATCTAATTAAAAAATGGGCAGAGGACCTGAACAGACACTGTCCTAAGAAGACATACAGACGGCCAACAGACATGAATAGATGCTCAATTTCACTAGCTAATAGGAAAATGCAAAGGAAAGCCACAATGAGATACTATCTCAGACCTGTTAGAATGGCTATCATCAACAGGGTAAGTAATAACAGGTATTGGAGAGGTTGTGGAGGAAAAGGAACCCCATACACTGCTGGTGAGAATGCAAATTGGTACAGCCGCTATGGAAAACAGTATAGAGGTTCCTGAAAAAAATAAAAATAAAATTGCCATATGTCCTAGCAATCCCTCTGCTGAGTATTTACCACCCCCCCCCCCAATTTGAAAACTTTTATCTGAAAAGATTTATGCACCCTATGTTCATTGCCACGTTATTCAGGGTGACCAAAATAATGGAAACAACCAAAGTACCCTTTTTCAATAGATGATTGGATAAAAGGTGTGGTACAATGGATATTACTCAGTCATAACAAAAATGAAATACTGCCATTTGTGACAACATGAATCTTGAGATTATCATGCTAAGTGAAATAAGTCAGAAAAAGTTGAGAACCATATTGAAGGAGGACTCCCATATTAGAGGCCTCAGTGTCCATGGCCTCACTTCTTCTTACCTTATAATTTGTAAATACACACAGACTTCATTTTTTAAATATGGTTTTGTTTGTCTCTGATTCAAGCTGCTTTAGCCCAGATAGTGGCTTTGTGACTCACTTGCCTTCCCTCCTTATCCTCTCTATGTCTGTTCCCTTAATTATTAAGCCTTAGGGCATAAGATTAACTGAGCCTCAGGACTATAATTATGAGGACAGTAGGTTTCTGTTGGACTTTTATAGCCCCAGGCCAATGGAGGCAGAACAGCAACCTCAGGGAGTCACAGGACCAGATGGGATGGCACCTTGGCTGATTTCAGAAATGCACATAATGATCAACTACCTCATCCTCCTTTAGTCATCTAATTAGTGGCACCCATGTCCCCAACTTTCTTAGTTTCCGCCATGACTGATTTTTCCCTGTATAATCTGTACTCTGGAGATTTTGGGGGTAGCTATGCTTATGAGTGAGAACTTGTCTGTGTTTCCAGGACTAGCAAATCTCTAACGAATGCTTTTTCTATTTATCTCAGCTCCTGTGTTGCTCTATTGGCTGAGTGTGCAGGCAGCATGAATACAGGAATCATTTGTCCTCTGGTGACAGTATGATTTCACTTATATGTGGGTTATAAAACTGAAAGCGATAAATGAACAAGATAAACAATCAGAAACTCATAGACACAGACAACAGTGTAGTGGTTACTAGATAAAAAGGAGGAAGGGTGGAGGTAGATATGGGTAAAAGGGGTCAAATATAGGGTGATGGAAGAAAATTTAACTTTAGGTGGTGAACACAAAGTGCAGTATACATATGATGTATTATCAAATTGTACTCTTGAAACATATAATTCTATTAACCAATGATACCCCAATAAATTTAATTAAAAAATGAGTTTAAATATCAAAAGTACATTGTACAAAATTAGAATTGGTTTTCTCTTTTGGTTGAAATGATAATTTTTTTTTTGAACTTTTGGTCTGCTTTTGATAACAGATTGAAAGTTTTTTTACCTGTTAAGTGATATACCTTCAAAACAAAGATATTGCATATTATCAGAATAATTTCTGTGTGTCATGGTATCTCTACCATCAAGCCTTTAATTACTTAAGTAAACTAGTCTTCTCAACATTAAAGAAGCTAAATTTTCTTGTCACTTTCATTGTGATGGCTACTCATCTGATCATTAAAAATGGGCATTTTTAAATTTTGCCATTTATAGACAGTTTGATGTTTTATCTTCAGAGAAATTCATGGAAAGGACTCTGACAAATACTCTAGAATACAAATTTCTGATAACTTTCAGATTATCCCACTGAATTGGATTTAAGGAAACTTTTTCTCTTAAGCCACCTATGACTTACAGCAGTTTGGTAAAGTGTATCTTTATGAATGAGGTGAAACAACTACTTTTTCTCTCTACCTAATCCCTCTGGAATTTAGAAACTGTCAATTAGTATTTTTATTTTCATAATTTATTTGGGTAAGTTCATTAAGAATCTGCATTCCTTTACAGCACCTTCTGTGGCTAAAATTCTATTACAGAAAATTATCTTTACTCGGGGAATTCCTATTGAACTTCAGACTGACCAGGGAACTCATTTCACCAGTCAGGTGATTCAACAGGTCTATGATGTCTGGCTGGTTCCACAGTACTTTCACTGTGCTTACTACCTTTAGTTCCTTGGTTCATTCAAACTCATTATCATAAACCATGACCTGTACCCCATTAGGATTTATTTCCACTTGCCCTTGGCAGAAAAATCTGTGGGAAGATTTCTTAAACCTGTATCTACTTGGAAGTTATTGCAGAGTCAGATTATTTGTTATCCCTATTTTGTTATGCAGTCAATCAGAGACTCATCCTTGGTTATCTCCCCTAAATTAACATCACAGATTAAAGCAGTAATTAACAAGTGATGTCTCTGACAATGAAGGAATAAGATTTTTTTTTTTTGAGAATTTTATTTCCATAGTGGAGTTTTGGTGCAAATGAATATATGGTCAGAAATTTATCTAAAACTTTATGGAATATTGCTGAATCTATCACCAAAGCCATAGCTGCTCAAGAAAATTTCAAATTCAGTTGCTCAAATTGTTTTGGATAACTGAAGTGCTTTTGACTATATTCTAGCAGAACAAGGTGATGTCTGTGCCATCACTAATACACCATTTTACTTGGATAAATGCTTCAGGATTGGTTGCAACATAATTGCACAAAATTGGAAAACAAGGTCACTGATTATAAGTGCCTCTAGAAAGTTATTGGTCTTTTGATCAATTTAGTTCGTCTCCCTGAGGGACAGCCTCATGGTTTAGAAATATTCTATAGTTTCAAAGTAGTGTCATGTTTGTGGTTTTAGGAATAATTCCTAAACTCTACATCTACAGTTTTTCACAATATTCTAAGAACTCCACAAGAATAATGGTAGCACAATGTTTTGAATTATTTTCTAATACATATAAGACTTTAGATGAACAATGAAAAGATAAAATTAAAAATGATTTGAATACCTATGCTGAACTTTGCTAACTTTTGCTTATTTCATAGGATTGAGCAATAAGCCTTCCTTTGTTTTGGCACTCTTGCTGCTCAAATGTGGCCTAAAGGCTCCCAAGAAAACTATTTCCCCTCCTACATGGGACATGACATACCAGGAATGAGCCTTTCTTGTGGCAGGGGATCACAATGTGAACACACGAGAAAATTGAGAAAGTCCACTCCAATATTTGATCCATGATGCTTTCTCAAAAAAAATCTTGATCAAAAGGGGGAAATGTGAAAATTGACGTATGTGGAGCCATTTTAAAATGGAGCTGGGGAAGCCATTACAGAGGAATTGCTTTGTATGTCCTGTTTTCTTTCTGAGTCTTTGAATTGGACTAACCCACCAGCATTCCAAGAACTTAACAAGAATGAGAATTTCTTTTTGACAAGACTAATAAGAGTGAACTTTTACTAGTGATCACTGCCTGACCAATCAATGAAGTACAAATCTAGCTTCGATTGTCAGTACCAATGAACTCTTCTTAAAAATAACTTACCTCATCTTCCTCCTTTTTATTCTAAAAACCCTGATTTCCTCTCATGTAATCCAGACACTATTTGGACGTCTGCCTTAATCTGTTGACCCTGAAAATGCAATTCTTGGATCTCAAATAAACACGTTTGCCTTTTGAACTGGTTCCTTATTTTTAGGCTTACAGTATGGGCTATGAGTTGGAGGCATGCTGAAAATGATTATAGTTTTGGACATATTATTTTTTCCAAGTAGAGGTGTCCAGCAGGCTACTGACTATAAGGGTATGGAACTCAGAAAAGAGATCAAGGCCAAGGCTAAAGATAAGGTTGAAACCATATGAGTGTAGAAGTAGTTTAGAAAGTATATGTAGAGAACAAAAGAATGCCTAATGCATCTGTGCTGCACTTATATACAATTCATTTCATTCATGTAAAGTAGATTATTTCATTGCTTTATACTCTAGTTTCATCCTAAGCAATGAAATCGACAAAGTTGTCACCTTGAAGTGTAAGGTATTTTTTTAGTGCACATCAAAATAAATACATATTTATTGAAATAAAAATGTCTCTTCTGTACCACCCTACATATCTAGTTTGTAGCTATCATTACTTGGCATAACATACACAGGGAAGCACTATTTTAAGGGCAGCTCTGCCAAACTAGAAATGTAGAAACCTAGGCAAACAACAATAGCTTTTAAAGAGGCATTCACTTTTACTTTCCAATTGTTTTTCAGGTTTGTGGAAGGAATGCTTAACATTTGTTATAATGCCGTTGATCGTCATATTGAAAATGGTAAGGGAGATAAGATTGCTATCATCTATGACAGTCCTGTTACAAATACTAAAGCGACTATTACCTATAAAGAAGTCCTGGAGCAGGTAATATCACAAATTTTCTATATATGTTATTCAGAAATCATACAGAAATTATTTAAATAACATACTCTATCATTGAATAACCTTTAGTTCTCTTAATTTGTTGACATTATGGTATTTTTCTTTTGATGCACATTGAAGAAGTGATGTTTTCACTCATTTAAAGTGTTTCTATCCCTTAAATTATATTTTACAGTACTAGAAAATACGTTAGAGGGAGAGGTTAGCAAATCTGTTTGTTTAAATCCTTTCTAGTCTTTGTTTTTCATCAACATTGCTTTCACCTTCAATAGCCATTCTATATTTGGCTCTTGTACTATTGAAGCAGTCTTCTAACTTCCCTATTACTAGGTCTGCTCCTGTCAAATCATCACCTAAACTGACATCAGAGTTTTCTTTCTTAGGAACAACATATTTCTTTACCTCATTTAAAATGTTTTCCCTTAACAGATTACTGTTATTCAGAGAGTTAAATCTGGACTCCTGTGATGTTTGAGACACTTGAGATTCTGATCACAGTGTCCTTCCAAGCCTTATTTCCCAGTGTTCTTTGCCCTGAACACAACTATTTTTTTTCACTCTGGGTGTCCTATCACTCCCTCTGACCATCCTGCCCATGCTGTTCCTTTCCCTTATTTGCTCTTTTTTAGTTCTTTCCCATGTGGGTGATTAGGGGAATCATGATGTCTATAGATGAATTACGAGATTTGCCTTGAACATTAGGGTAGAAATGAGGTTTCAGAAGCAATTATAAAAGTATTTCAGTATTGTGGACTATGGGAGAGTTATTCTAGCTCTGCAGGGGCATTTATTTATATCTGATTTAAAGGGGGATAATTGTGTAGGGCAGGGTTCATCAACTTTGATGTAAGCTAGAGACTTCTTTGTTGTGGAATGCTGGAATGTTTGTTGCAGGATGTTTGGAAGCATTCCTGCTCTCTATCCAGCACCCCTCCCCCAGCTGTGATAACCAAAAATGTCTTCAAATATTGCTAAATGTACCTTGGGTGGCAAAGTCACCACTAGTTGAGAACTACTGGTTGAGCAGAGTCTGTCATACTAGGGTTTGGAATTATTTGCTTTTAAATTAAGGCTTTTTGAATTGCATTTTCTTATTTTGCTTATTTTAAAACCTATTTAGGATTTTTATTTGATTTTTAGAAAGTTTGTTGCCCTATTCTCTGAAATTCTATCTTTTTGCATCAGCAATGTTCCTGTTTAGCCTTCTAAGATAATTCAGGCAACTGAGACAAAAACAGTTAACCCCCCATTCCTGAGGTTTTGCAAACAATCAAGAGAGAAAATTTAGGCCAGTTTTGCTCTAGCTGGGTGACAAATCCCAATTTCAGCTGACTTAAACATAAGAGGAATTTATGAAGAGAAGACTGGAGAACCAGGCTCAGAAAAAAAGGCATACCCCAAGGAAGAATGGGCAGCAATGAAGAGTTCAGGAGAACCCACAAATTATCTAGTAACCGGACTTGCCAACTTGATTCAGTCTCCTCCTAGGTTGACAGAAAATGAACATCTAAATGCCTAAATTTAGGTTACATGCCTAAAGTACCAGGCAGTGGGGAGAAAATGCCTTGTCCTCTATGGATTTCATAGTAGGAATTGCAGCCAGACTTCTCTCTAGGACTCATACTAGGGGAATTGCAATCTCATAAGAAGGGAGTTCAGATGCTGGATGCCCAAGACAGAGCAAAACAAAACAATGCCGCATATATACTTTTGGGTACTTTATATTGGCTTGTAAGTGGGAATTGTGTATTTTCATGAATTATACAGAGACAGAGCTCACATTGGGGCTGAGTGGGATAGGCAGTTGGTTATCAAATGACTTTGTTATTAATATGAGGTCCTGTTTTATTTTCTTAATAACCTGTTATGTTCCATGTTTTATTTTAGGTTTGTATTTTCAGCTTATAGATGAGATTTAGTTTTTGATTAAAAACTTGTTCTTATTATTCAGGCATATTGTTACACCCTCATTTTATTAATATCAAGGCCTAAGAGACTGGTAAATTTTAATTGGTATACAGATTTGGAAGCTTATTTACATAATATAAAAATGTTATCTATATCAACATATCGAATGTGATTCATAACCAAATATGAGAGTTGAAGAAAAAGCTTTAGAGAAACCTCAAATCAGAAGAGTTAAATAATGATGGTGGTTCTTCTCATTTTGTTTTCTTTTTGATCAGTTACATAGGTATTTATGATAAATACACACCCACGTTTTGCTTAGAAGTTTTTTTTGCTAACTCATCTTGATTTTCCCCAGTCTAGACTTTTAGACCTTGTTAAGTTTGTACTGGTTTATTGGTGTCAGTTTAGCCTGTCATCAAAGTACTTAAAAGGTCTGTTTCTCTCACCTGCTTATGGCGTCAGATTCCCCAGGCTTTTCTTCTCTAAAGCACTAAAGGAAGAACTGTTAGGAAAGAAGGAGTCATTGTGCCCCACTTTGATTACCAGCTTCTGGTTCCCTGTGGCCTTTATTTTATTAGGTAGAAAAGAAACAGAGAGAAAGATTTAATGGGTAATGCCATTGTGAACAAACAAAAAGAAATGCCTTTGTACTTTACTTGCTTTAATTTCCCTGCTCTCCTTTCTATTGGGAGTTTCTGGCTGGGTAAAACTTAAGTTAGTTAGCATTTCTTATTTAATTAGTGAACCAACAATTTTAGGCTAAGTTGTTTCAGTGACATGAAGGATCTAAAGTTTTATAGGATGATTCAGAAGTACAGAATTGTCATATTTGATATAGATCTGATCATTTAAACAACGCTTTAAGCTTTTTGTAGACATTTGAGCCTGATTTGAGATCATTCAACAAATATTTATTTTGTATGCCAAACCTTGTTAGTTGCAAAGAGATACAGGTAGAAGGAATGTAGAAGAGCTCATTCTTTGTTTTTAAGGAGCCAAAAAAGACATGTAACTGTTACAGAACAGAAAGAGTTTGCCCATCTAGCAATAGCAGAGCCAAACATTAAATACTGAGAATAGTAGTGGAGAAATATTGACTATTTCCTTGATGAATGGTGCCATCCAGATGGGAAACTAATGCTTTAAAGACCTGACTCCCCAGTGGCATGTAGGTTGCAGGTTATATAGAGCAAAATTATAAAACACTGTGGGTTAAGTGTTCAAGGCCGTGTTAAGAGCTGATTGGTCAGAGGTAAAATAAGAGGTAAAGGTAATGAATTATTTCTTCATGTCTTGAGGACATCTCTGAGGTCTTTCCTGGTATCCCTCTGTCTAGTCTCATGGGAAAGTAGCCAGGGGGTCATTCCACTCTAGGAACTGAAACATAACTTAGGTCAGGATGTTATCTTTGGCCTGCTAGAAGTTCAGACTGAGTGACCATTAGTCAGGTCTGGGCTACTGTCTCCTGTTGCCTTGGGGGTTGTTGATTATCTAGGGGAAAGACTGAATTTCTGAGATATATATAAAGAGAGATGATTTCTAGAGCTGAGATTTAAAAGTTAATTTAATCATAAGGACTCTCGGTTTCATAACTATAGTAAAGATGAAGAGGAATTTTCACTCAAAAGGCTCATGAACTCTTTGTTCTGCTTCTGTAGATATGCTTGCGCATAAACTATACTCAAAATTAACTAAAGACTCATCTTCCCTTTCCTTGTTCTAAACAACAAATATAACTGCCTGTACCCCCTAGCAACTTCCACACTTTGTAACCATATGAAGACAAATTAACCAATCAGCCCATGCCAAATAAGTTCTATATAATGGTGTTGCAACTGAGCTCAGAGGCCAGATCTTCAGAGCTCTAGTTCCTCTGGGACCACTGGTGGCATAATAAATCTGAGTTCTCTAATTCTCCGAGTGCTGCTTGGTTTCTTGCTGCTCTGATTTTTGCAACTTTTCTGCAACAAAGGCTATAATGGAGGTAGTATTATATTCTGTGAAAATACATGAGAAAGCCTCCAGTTTAGCCAAGGGTTAATAGGACATAGGAAGGCTTTCTGGAAGAGTCAATGTGTAAAATTAGCCCAAATGACCAAAAATGGGAAAAGAAAAGCTGTGGAGAGAAAGAGGTACTGCAGATAGAAGGAACAGGGCCTTCAGACATACTGAGGGAAGAGAGAACCTAGTACTCACAGTGGCTTCAGCAGAAAGTGCAACACAAGGAGATGGGGGGAGAGAGAGCTCCCTTGAGCCCAGACTGGACGACTATGAGTGCCACACCATATGTTTATACTTTATCCTGAGGGCAATAGAAAACAACAAAAGTCAGCCCTGTGACCTGTTTTGGTATGACTGCTGTGACCCACCCCCAGCCCCACTGCATTGCACACTCCAGCTGCTCTGCCTCCTGCAGTCAGTGTCTTTGTCTTGCTCTATTCCTACCTTAGAGCCTTTGTAAGCTCCTGCCCTCTGCTTGAAGTAGTTTTTATTTGAGAAATTTTATGGTTCATGGTACCTGGATGTTATTTTTTCAGTGAGATCTTCCTTGGCCATATTAAATACAAACGTTCCCATTCACACCACTTTATACCTTCTCTTTTCTGCTTAAAAAAAAAAAAAACCATTTATTGCTCTGCCATTTTTGGTATTTTCTTTATCTTCTTTAGTGTTGTTTCTTCTTCTAGGATGTAAGTTCCATTAGGGCAGAGATTTTTGTTTTGTTCACAGAGAACAGTGCTTGGTACATAGTAAACATTTGTTGATTGACGAAGGAATGTGCGGATGAAATACCATTTGAAATTTCTAAGTTACTCTAGCTTCCTTTACTGCAGGAACTTCTTATCTTTAAATTACATCAGCAGTAGAACTTGATCTTCTTTCCAAGTAAATTCTAACTTTTTATTATCTGTAAAAAATTTTAGCTTATTATTTTTGGCCTGGTATTTAAAGATGAATATTTCCTCCTGGAATTTCCCACATGTACAGCTCAGAATATCTGTATTCCAGGAAACATGTTTGTGTTTGTTGTGCCTTTCTCTTAGCTCTTTTCAAAGTAATGGTTATATCAGACCTCAGTGAAATAAAATGGGTTTTTGTGAGCGTTTTTTATTTTGTGTGTCTGTGTCTGTGTGTGTGTGTGTGTGTGTGTGTACGTACATAAGTATATGTATGTGTGAATACATATGTATATATACACACACACATATATAATATACATTTTTAGATATTCCTACATTGAATTTTTTTTTCTCCATCTCTAATTTTCTTTTGAATTTAACTGTGTGTATGGTAAGTTTGTCTTATTTATATTCGAACAATTATATATTTTTATGTATTTATTCACTAAATAAGAATGTAATCTCCCTAAAGGGCATTTGAGAAATTTTCATGAATATATGTATATAGGGAAATTTATGAAACGCAGTGTGTGCTAAATATTTGTGATTTAATTTAAACTGAAAGTGTCTATTATCTCTACTAATGGTAATTTTTGGAAATATAATTATGGCAGTGGTTGTAATTATAAAGGTTGAATAATTTAGAAGAGAAAATTACTCTGAAATCAAGGATCATGGCCCATGAGAGGCCCTTCTGCCAACCTCTGCCCTTTAGAATGCTCTCTTCAAAGTATGAATTTCATCTTCTCAGAAATATGTCAGGGTGAGATAATATGATTTTCCTTTGTCACATTATTAGTCATATTATCACATTTCCTTAGGCAAAAAACCTTAAATGGAAAAACAAGATGATGCAGAAATTAAATCTTTTCAGTGGCTGCCTTGTTGAGGGGCAAAGATACAATTGTGCCTATTCACAGTTATCTTAAAATTCCTCAATAAGCAATAAAAACTTCATTTGTGTTACAGTTAACTCCATTGAAAACTGTCTCTGTAAGGTAAATTACCTTTTTCTGTTTGGTAACTAGGCGAATGATGTTGGTATGAGATTAACTTTACAGCAGTTCATGTATGTTTTTTCCTAGCATTTGCTTTTTTTTTTTTTTGTAAACTGTCATTGAAACATAATACATCTTCAGATCAGTACACAGATCATAATTATAAAGCTTGTTAGACTTTCACAAATAGAACATGCTCATGCAATCAGAGAGTATTTCTAGCCCCTCCAGAAACTCTTATAATGTTTCCCTTTAGTCATTTCTGCCCCAGCCCTCACGTGATTGTATCTAGAGAGCAGAACCTCATCTATGATGAAGTTTACCTGCATTTGAGCTATGTTTAAGTTGAATAATAGGATATACTCTTTTGCATCTCGCTTTATTTATTCAACTTTTTCTTAATGCAATTTATTTCATTGCAAGAAGTTGTGGTGTGGTCATTTGGGTAATGACTTGTTTGGGGCAATTACAAATAATGATGCCATACTTATGTTTGTGCACTGATTTTGGTGAGAATATGTATGCATTTGTTTTGGGAATGTGCTTTGGAGTGAGATGTCTGGTTCATGAAATATGTGCATGTTCAGCTGGAGTAGATAAGTTTCAAACAATTTTCCATAGTCATTGTACCAGTTTATGTCCCACTGGTGTACGTGAGAATGCTAATTGTCAACACTTGGTATTGAGAATCTCAAGTCTTCTCAGTTTGGCCTTTCTGGTGACGGTGTAGTGATATTGCATTGTGGTTTCAAGTTGCTTTTCCCTAATGACAAATGAAGTTGAACTTATTTTCTCATGCTTCTTGGTCATATATTGTTCTACTTTTCAAAAAGGCCCATTCAAGTCTTTTGCCCATTTATTTTTCTATTGAACTGTTACCATGTTAGCAAGCTTTGGCAAAATGTTCCCACAAGAGAATACCTTATCAATATCTAAAAAACTTAAGAAAAAAATGATGAAGGTCCGTTAGTGCAAGTGTTGATGAGTTAAATGTTTTTGAAAATCTAAAGCTGAGAAAATAGTCTCCCCTGTTTTACATATAATTAATTATGAAATTTATACCCTACTAGTCTCTACTAGTATTCTTTGGAAGAAAATTTGAAAGCGAATGTCCTTCAGTTGAATAATTTAAAGCAGGAAGCATAAGCCCCAGTGTTTAATGCTGGGAACGATCTTCTGAAGATGATGCTTTGCTAGTACTTTTATTATCATTAAAGGGCTGTGCTGATTATGAGTGGTCTGGCTCCACCCCATTTTCCCATAAGTCTCATTATTTTTGTGAGTTATTTTGTACTTTTGTGAGCTATTTTGTACAATGCATAATGCATTGTAGCAGAACCACTTGTATTTGATTTGAAATTGAAGATGAGCATATATATAATATATATATATATATATACCAACTACTGATTTAAATTTTTATTAAAATTATAACTGGAAACTTGTTTGGAATAACTTTTAGACAGTAAAATTTAAGTTAGATTCTGAGAGTACTCTATGTAAATAAAATAAATATTAGACCAATTTAACAGATAATATAGGAAAGAATTAATTAAATAAGAAAACAACAGTTAAGTATTTCCTAGCTTCCTTTTTTCCATGTTCAAAACTAAAAATGTCTCAAGATATTTTTTACTTCAGTGCAAAATAGCAATATTGAAACCTTTTGAATTTTCTCAGTCAGATTTTTAGAGAGATGCATTGTTTCTGAGGTCGATTTACTGTTTGAAGTGTAAACTCTCTTCTTTGCATCTCCCCTAATTTCAGAAGCTATTTCACCATGCTTTGAAGTCTGGAACATTTTACTTGTACTTTCTCCGTGCACATTTCATTTCTGTTTTTTATTTTACTTATTAGTGTACTTACATTATTAGTGTACCTACTTGTTAGTGTACTCCCAACCAGAGTAAAAATTCCTTGAGAATAGCAGTAATATTATATTTTCTTTAGTTAATTTAGCTACACAATGCTTAATACAGGCCTCACAGCTTAAGCTCCTGTCATATGCTGAATGAATTCATGGGAACATTCAATAAGTCATTCATTAAAAAGTAAATGAAAATATAATTTTTGTCTATGAGAAATAATAATTTCCAAAAATATTACTCGTCTCCTCTACATTGTGATTTTTTTTTTTTTTTCCTGGGGAAGTTTTTTTTTTGATAGGGGGAAAAATCTTGTTTTAATGCATTGCCCATTGGTTTATATACTGACTTATCTAAAGCTCTTCTTAAATTTGCTTTACTTGGCCAATCTTAGAAACCTGGAAATCTGGTACATGGCTTTTATTTTTACATATGTTTAATTTATTTTTATTTTTCATTGATAGGTTCTTAATTAAATAATTTGTCTAATCTTCAGGGTGGCTAAACTCTCATCTCTTGTAAAGTTAACAAACTCAATAAATTACCTACTTTGAATTTAATTTCTTGCACAGGAATGATGATAGGGTAAAATTTGTTTATTTATTCAAAACATACTTTTAGGACACCTACTATATATCAGGCACTACTGTGGACACCATGGATTACAGTAGTGAATGATATAGTGTTTGCCCACAGGAAGATTGCACTTTAATTGGGGAGATACGTTATGAATAAAAATATAGTACAATATAAGTGAAAAAAAATAATACAGTATAACTGAAGAAAAATATAATGCTACAGCGTGACTTGGGCTGCCATTTTAGCTAGGTTTGTCAGGGAACACTACTTGTTGCTGAGATGACCCAGTGACATAGACCCAAATAATGACTGGGAGAGAACTGTGTGAACACTTGTGTGAAAGTTGTATCAGGCAAAGCCCCAGAAGCAAGAAGGGACTTGGGCCACTGGTGAGAGCCAGGAGGCCAGTGACAGGAGGAGAGTGGTGGAAGATGATGTTGGGAGAGTGTCCAGGAGTCAGATCATCTAGGACCTTGCAGGCCATGGTAAAGATTATGTTTTATTCCAAGTGTGATGGGAAACTCCTGTATTTTATTCTAAATATAATAGGAAACTCTGCGTTGTTAAAGGAATAACTTTGGCTTCTCTGAAGAAGAAAAGATACAACTGTAGTGGGCAAGATTAGACACCTGGAGATGGTAAATGGTCCAGTGGAGAAATGAATAAGCACCACTTAACTTAAATCCCTTTAATAATAGCAGCATTTGCATGTGGGCAATAAAAAGATAGAATGTGGATTGTACCAGGTGGATGCTATTCCACGTATGTGTCTTGTCTTGGATCTCTGACTACATCTGCTAGTTTTGAAAAAAGTCTGATTCAGCCTACCATAGAGTAGCCACCTGTAAATCCCCATCATTCACAGTGTTTTTAATCTTGCACTCCAAGAGAAGGCTTCTGTATAATTTTCAAGTAGAATCCTAGAAAGGTAGACTATTTCCTGTAAGTGCATTAGTTCTCTTTCTTTCAGTTACATTAAAGAAATACTTGGATGATTTTTGTCAGTAAAAAGTTGCCTAATAACTGATATAATATTTTTCAAAAAATTTTCTTAAATGTTAGGTTAAAGGCTAAGCTGCTAAAACAAAGATACCCAATAATACAGTGGCTTGAAATTTAAAATGTATTTCTATTCCAGAAATGATGAGGTTCAGTTTGGTATGATTCAGATGAAATCTTATATTCCCTTTATCCTCTAGTTCAGCACTACCCAACCCTTTTGGCAGCAGATACCAGTGCTCCTATGAGAATTTAATGTCTGATGATCTGAGGTGGAGCTGAGGCGGTGATGCTAGCTGTCGAGCAGCTGCAAATATAGGTAAAGCTTTGCTCGCTGGCCCGCTGCTCACCTCTTGCTGTATGGCCCAGTTCCTAACAGACTGTGGACCGGTACTGTTGTGACCTGCACTACTAGAGGGTTAACCTGAGGGAGCGCGATGGAGGATTAAGAAAAAAACCCAGAGACATAATATAGGAAAAGCTGGGGCCAGGTGGGACACTGCACTCTGATGGAGATACAATGACCCTGAGGCAAGCTCAGCACATTTATTATATACACCTAAAGGTCAAGGAGCGGGTAGGAGTCTTCTCCTTGGGACTTTAAATTTATGGCAACAATAATCACCTGAAGTCCTGTCTGTACCCGCTGGTTATGTGTGCCAAACCACAAGCAGCCATCTGTTCTTTGTTTGCTTCTCTGCCCTTGGCAGATTGCAACACAGTCAAGCATGGCTTTGCCAATGCTTCGGCCATGGGTCAGTCTCAGATCTGGCTCTACACAGTTCCGGTCGGAGGCCCAGGGTTAGAGACCCCTGCCCTACCTAGTTCATTGCACTTTTCTTCATCTTTGAAGCAGAAGCAAAGGCACGTGTATTCCCACACGTGGGGTGGCAGAATGTATGCAAAGAATCAGAAATGCTGTTTTGAGGTTCTTACACAAAATGTCATATACCTCCCTGCACTTTTCATTTGTCCATCAGCTGCAAGGAAGTCTGGGAAATTCCATGTAGCTGGATGAATTTTAATGGAAAATTGGAAGCTTATACCACAAATATTCTTACATTTTATAGGTAAAATAAATGCCAGATTGTACATATAAATAATTGTAACCTGTTAATGTCAATAAATAATGAGTCCTGGGAAACAAATAACAAATATTATTAGCTAAAAATAAAGTTTCATAGTATGGTAGAGATAAAGAAGGAAGACATATTCAATGATCTATATTCTTCAGACATATATTGAATGCTATAGTGTATCACTTATTGTATTAGGCATTGGGGTCAAAAAGATGAATAAGACATGGTTCCTGCATTTAAATAGTTCATAGTTTGCTTGGTGAGAAAAAGACAAAAATAGATGAGTGATAAAATAGCCAGAAAGCTTTGTGTATTTGTAGTGCAGAGGAAGAAGGGACCAACTTGGCACTAACAGGTCAGAGAAGGTTTTGCTGAGGAGGTGACGTGTTAGCTAAGTCATGAAAGAAAGATAGAAATAAGTGCTGCGGGCATAGTTGGTCACACTACAGGTGTCTCTGAAGTCTATATAAGATGTGTATATTTAGGAGTTGGAGATGACATCTTTAATGATGAAGGCATGCACTCTGAAAACAACTGTCTTTGTTGGTTGAAGTTCTAGGCTGCAGGATCAATTAAATAGGAAACAAAATGGGAAGATTATCGAAGAGTAGAGGAAGGTGACAGGCAGTTGTTAAATTCAAGGAGGAACTGAAAAGAAAAAGAAAAAAAATATTCCTACAAGTGAAAGTGTGGTTGGTAATAATTATTCTTTTATCTGCTGACTGGCACCTCTACCTTTCTTTATGTAGTCAGCAATTTTAGGACAGCTGTGAATGCATCAACTTTCAGTTTCTGACCTTTGATAATGTATAAAACTATGAAATTATTTGACCTGACATAATTTTTATAGCAAGTAGAGGGTAAAGCTAATTAACATAAATTGAAGACAGTGAGTGTGGCTCAAGTGATGCAAATAAGGATATGAGAATAGAATCATATTTTGAGGGTATGAAACAAAATAGTTTTCATATAAAACTTTTTGAAATCAATAAATATGTAGATATGGGTAGTGATGCTATTAACATTATTTTAATTCATTTAGCAGTTTTATTCTCACATTTGTGCACTTGGTAATAGTTAAGTAAAATAAATTTGAATAAATCAATGAAAGGTTACATTCGATAGAATTATTGTCAAGATTCGAGATCTGGGGGAAATTGATTATTCATTTTCTCATGCCATACTTGATTTAAGATAATTGTGTTTCCATTGCAAAACTGAATTACATTAACTTTATCATATATAGTTTTTATGGGAAATTTGATCTATTTGTGAATATTTATGATAAATTCTTGGCATGTGTGATGATCTATGTTTGCTTTGTTTATTAGTTGCTAGTCAGTGCATTATGTTTGTGAATTTTTCATTTAAAAAATATGTATGGCTCCTTTTGTAATGTGAATGCTATTGGAACAGACCCAACTATTGCAATGATCTCATGTCCTTGTACCACTCCTGGGTTTTTAACAAGTTCTCTGTGAGCCCTTTGTATATATTGATTGATTTTCAGGATATATTGATCAACAAAACCATAAAGGTTAACAGAAACATCACGGAATGCTGGGAAGTGCGTTTGATATACCTGATGTTGTGTTATATGTAATGTCTGTAAAAATGCCAGGGTGTTTGTTTAATTAAAGCTTTGATTAAATAATCAGTGCAGAATTGTTCTAAATGATGCAAAGTTCCTGTTGACGTCTCTTGATCTATTTATATTTACCTTTCTTTAGGAGAAGAAAGAAATCAAAGAAACCATTTTTCCTCTCAAAATTGTGAGACATACAAACATCTTATAAAGTAAAAACGTTCTTATATACTTTAAGTATGGAGTGAAATTATTTTTATTTTAACGTACAGTTAAAACTAGGCCTTAATATTTTCTTTAAGCTCATTACATATACAAAGCTTTATCTGATTTATGAATAGCAAATATACAAAGTCAGTCAAGCTCAAATTGACAATATTAGTTCTATATAGTGAGTGATGTTTTGCTGGAACTGAATGTCTTATTGCAAAGTGCTTGTCGTTCTGAGTGCTGTGGCCCTAGGTCCTTTCAATTTGGCAACATATTCCTTGTGATGCCTCAATTCTTTTGTCACCATAGTACTGAACTTTCATAAAGCTTTTTATTATACAATACACCATGACATCATCTGGCCTTTACTTTCATGAGATTATAAAAACAAATACAAAAATACAGTAAAATTGCTTAAGTGCTCAAATAATTCAGAATTTGCAGTATTTATTTTTAAAATTGTCATCAAAATGAAAACACAAAGTTTAAAAATTCTCATAGAGAACTCATGGACCTTGAGAATACCTCCATCGCCCCTAGTTTGAGAAATACTACATTAGATAGAGAGGAATTTGAATTTAATTGACAGCATGAGTTAATGGTACTTAAAAAAATATTCTCCATTAGTCATTTAATGTGATGTTTATAGCAGCCACACAGCAATTGTTTTAAAATAATAGCTTTTACATTTTTTGTGTGTAAGCAAATATGTAGGGAAATAATTACCACAGCCTTTATGTTTATTGAAGGGATATAGCCATATCTAAGTGACTTATATAAATTTGTACTGAATTGGATGATCTCTATTAATAGAATATAGTAGCTTCTGTACCTTTTAAAACATAAATTTGCAAAACTTTGCATGTTAACCACATTATGCTAGATCTTTTAGATATCCACATAAAGATGTGGATGCAAAATTGTGATAAGTGACTCCTCTAATTGTTAAATTTTCTGTTTCATTTTAGTCCAGGTGGGTTATATTTTTAAAAATGTAATAAAACTTGCTTCAGTACTTAGAATATTCTCTTTAGAAACACTCTAGGAAACATACAGAAAGTAATCAACTTTGAATTGAGCTATATTAAAAAAATTCATTTGAGAGCTCTTTAATTGGAATTTGTACTGTATTTTTCCATCTGTCTATGAATGGTACTTTTCTTAATGCTGTTTACAATGCAATCTAGCCACCAATCTGCTTAGCGCACAATATAGCTGAAATGTAGCGCATTAGCAAAGAAAAATAATAAAGATAATATTCTTGCAATGCTCATAATTGAAAATACAACGAATACAAATTTAAAATAATTGGAAATATTGGTGCTAGAGAAAAGCAGGCTCAGTTAGCGGAAAGTGTACAGATAGATAGAGACCAATGAGGAATTTTTGAGAGGTCTTTCTGAGCATTTTAAAGAGTTGTAGAGGTTGATGTTACCATGGAGAAGGCAAGTAGAGGTAGTCTGTGATAAAGAGATCACCTGAGGTGGCAGGAAAGGTGAGCTGTGGGGTGAGCATTGGAGGGGAAGGGGGACATCATAGTGTAATTTTCCAAGGACAAAAGAAGGACATTGTGAGGAGGGTCAGCTGGAAACAGATGCATGAAGGAGTTCTAGGGTTTGGCTTTTTTGGTAAATGGAAGGTGGGGAAAGGGTAAAAAAACATATATAAATTGGGTCTCATAACTTTCTGAGTGTCTATTTTAAACCTCTGGTATTCTTACACAATGCAACAAAACCACATTATTGGACAGTTTGCATTTTTATACATGGTATCCATTTAACTACCATGGTTTTAAATGGTTTTGACTTTGTGTGGTCACTACTTAAGGGTCCATTCTGTTTTCACCTTTCTGTTTATCCTGATTTGATTCTTCTTTAATAACACAACCCTCTTGTTGATATCTTCACTGTCTTGCACATTACTTTTCCGTCTCACCTCTGTGGCAGAACTCCAGATGTGGATCAATCTAATTCTTTACTGTCTTCACTCCTGTATCTTATTTATGTTGAATCCTGTTAGAGAAAAATCACATAACTACAGATATGGGTTTACTATAAATTTATGGTTTCCAGTATCCATTGGGACTTCAATACTGAATTTTAATTTTTTCTTGAGCATTTATTTAATAAGTTTTGTCCTCTGCCCTCTAAATGTTAACCTTGACTTTTCCACTCCCATGTCTTATATTTAACAGGGAACAATTAATTCAAACCCAGAACCCAACTTTTTCAACAGCAGCACTTTCCAGCTAGTTGATAAAATCAAAACCTGAACCCATTCTTAAACTTCTCTCTTTCTACTACTTCCTTACATTCATCAATCACCAGTCCCTATACAGTCTACTCTAAGTAGTTCTTAAATCATATCATTTATTTTTATCCCCATTGTCACAATCCTATTTCTTGCAATGATCATTGCATTGTAAGAATATGGAAAGTGCCTTCTTCTAAAGAGGACTTAACACTTTTGCATTATTACATTGTTCTTAGGATAAATCGAAACTTAACAGGCCTTAACAAAGCTCTAAATGATATGTGATACTCTTTACACGTTCCAGCCCATTTCACTACTGTCTTCACCCTGAATTCTGAATTTTCATTCTGTCCATTCTGAACTTCTTTAATTTCTCAGGCAAATGCCTGATTTAAATAATGAATGCCATGAGAATTAGGAACTTTGGCAGAAACCATCAAATGAGAAAAAGCATGAGGAAATCGTTTTTACTCAACTATTAGAATAGAAAGATGTTAAAATGGTAAAAAAGTGGAGGCAATCATTATTCTTTTCTATTCTTTCTTTTACATACACTTTCTTTTCTTTGTTACATATACTTTGTCATGACATGTGCTTATGATAGACACCAATTATATTTATCATTCTTTTAGACCTTGGGCTTCTTGATGGTAAGATATTTTCCCTGTCAACAATGGCTGACTTATCTTTCTTTAGACCTTGGGCTTCTTGATGGTAAGATATTTTCTCTGTCAACAATAAGTAGAAACACTATTTTAAAATTAACGAGGTGTTTCTTTCAAGATGTGATAAATTCTGATGAGCTTATAAATCACAATATATGAATATTAAAGAAATGGAAGGGTATATTCAATGACAAGTCTCTGAACACATATGCATAGAAAAATGTAGGATCAAACTAATTTTCTATGAAACATAGTTTGAAAATTTTATTAGTCTTGAAAGCACACATATTGAAATTACAATTATTTTGAGTCCGCAATAAATGTATTAAACAATTCTTTATTTCATTTTGCTTGCAAACACATAATTTTAAAATGACCAAATATCAATTGAAACTCACTTGCGAAGAAAATGGAAATGAGAAAAATGATTATTCTGAGTAAAGATATTTACTCCTTCATTTAGAGAAAAGTTAATTGAGAAGTATTAGTAAATGTTTTCTAGCTCATTGACATAACTGTTTTGAACAGAGGATTTTACAGCTTTTCTTCCAAAATTTGGTAGAATCCATTTTTAAATATGAAATATATTTTTCTTTGTGTTTTAGATAATAATAATAAATTCTACTCTTAAATATAAATGGTACACTTTTATATTTTGAGGAAAGATTTCTCTTTTTTTATTAATATCACCCCTGCTTTCCTGCTATTGAAAGGCCTATCTCACAATTGAATTAAGTATAGTATATTTAAATGAAAATTATCTCAATGTCAAACCCAATAGTCACTTTAAAAAAAATTGCATTTCTAGAAGCTTCTTATGTTATATTAAACTATTTGTATTCTTGAAAGTTTCCCTTTTAAAAAACTTAGTTTTAATATCATTTCAGATCTTAAACAGTTTTAGTATAACTGATTCTTTTCACAGGTATTTACCTGGATGCATAGTTGGTGTATGACTAAAAGAATAATCTATTCACCAGAAATTTTTATTTTTTTGGTATCTCTCTATGTGTATACAAGTAGAAAAACCAAAAATGTATGTATGGTGTGTGTTTGTGCACAAATACAAGATTAACTTAATATATATAAAAGTAAAATGCTGGTATTTTAGATAATTGTCTCTTTCTGTGGGACATTTGTGTATCTGAAGAACAAGTTATTCCTAATTTTAGTAAATTTCTCAGTATAATAGGCTTTTAAATCAGTTATATTTTCTGTGATTGATTAGACTACAATTTGCTGTGTGATGTCAGTTTGCTTGAAAATATGCTTTCTCTTTGTCTTTTCTTTCATATAATTTTCTTTCGTATGGACGTAAGGTTGCCCAGGATTGTTATCTTTTTGCTAAAATTTGGACACCAACACTATCTTTGTCGTTCAAACATGATTTTCTTTAGATGGGCACACTTGCTGTTTATGAAGCAAGTGCTAATATACTCCATTGAACGTAGTTTTTGGTTAAATTCAGCTTATATCTGTGCCAGGGGCATTTGGTTATGAAATTATACTAACCTTCAGATTGCTTTTGAATGAAGATTTTTCAGAATGAATACATAAAATATGGAAACCTTCTTCATTATTTATACTAATACGTTTCTATTATGTAATTGTAAAATTTAAAGTTTTATTTGTATCTAAACCAAATGTGTGTCATATATAAACCAAATATATGTGTATACCATTTTATATTACATGAATATCAGTTGCATTTTCTTACTTTATCATTACTGTTTATATATGCTATTTTTTTTCTGGATTCCAAATCCTTTGCTTTAAGGACCATGTCTTCCTTACTTTTGCTTCTGCAGACTTGACCTCAGAGTAAGACATATAGCAGATACTATACAAATCGAATCAATGACAGGGTACTTGTATTTTAAATTAGTACCAACATAATGATTAATTTGTGTAATTTTAGTGGGAAGAAGCAAACAATGTTGTGTCTAAATAAGTGTATGTATTCGTTGTGCTTCTTCAAGCTTCCTTCACAGCTCAGTTATCTTCATGTGAGCAGCATAGCATGGCTTGACCATGATTGCGTGGGATGTATTGCCCTTGACTTCAGACTGAAACCCAAATTTGATGGTGTATGCCTGGTATAACACTATCAAATTATTAATAAATTAAACCACAATATTAAGAAGGTGCAAAAATTAATATGGAATGAGTGAATGGCACATGATTTAACTTTAGTTGAAAAACAATAGGTTATAATTACATTAAAATATTTTCTCATTAGATAATAATAGAAATTAAAAATCTATACTCAGACATCTATTGTAAGATAAGAATATATATAGAACATTGAATAAAATTAATATTTTCCTTTTCTCAATAATTTTTTATTTGAAGTCAATAAAAACAAGATGAACCCTAAAATAGCAATCAACAAATAGTCTTTTGTGTTGAAATTTCATAGCCCTTTATTTGAGTTATCATAAACTTGTAAGTGACTGAGATTTCTGGATTTTTCCTCTTATCTCTCACTATTGCTTACACTTTTCTTTGAAATGATTTTATTTGCCTCTGGGACAAGACTATTAGGTGTTCTACTCTAGGGTTCCCTTATTAACCAATTCTAGATTTAATAATAATAAGGACTATTTTTGATGAAGCATTCTTAAATATTTTAATATTGAATCAGTGTCCATTTATTTTTTTCTTATTGTGAGCTAATGTTTTTCATAAGCCTATTTATTTGAAGTCTCATCAGAAACATACACACACACATAGACACACACATTCATGTGTAAATATTAAATTTAGAAGTTACAATGCACAATTTTACTGGTGTGACATTTGGTCCTGGAAAATATTGAAAAATGTTTTTTCTCTACTGATCATGTGTTTTGTCTTCAGAGCATCTATCAAAACATTGAGAGTAGCTGCAAGAAGCAAGGTTGAGGTGGGCCAAATGCACACCATCTAGTGGTTGTATAGGTCTGGTGCAGCCTAATTTGACTACAGGTTCTTTTCAGGACTGTGGTGAACAACTCGAATACTAAGTTGTCTGCTATGAGCCAAGCAGACAATATAAATAGGTGAAGTGGGTGGGATAAAAATCAGTTATTGGCATATATCACATTCTATGGTTATGGAATTGTAGTATAAGTGCATTACATAAATGGATGTAGACAAATATATTTTAAACTCAGAATAGCAAGAAAAATGCAAGCTTTGTGATAAATAGCCCCAGGGAACGGTGTAGTCTGTGGCAAGCCAAGCAGTTGATCTTCAGTTTCCATTGATTATTGTCAGTCAAGGACTCAAATCCAATGTTGCTAGACCTTCTAATTTTTCAAGAGAACCCGGGGGTCTGGATTCGTATGTGAAACTTCTAATTTTAATATTTTAGCTCATTTTTTAATCATGTGCTATGGCCCTAACTTAAATGCATCTTGCAGTCATATTAGGCCATTTTGAGATCAAGGTCTTGAATTTATTAATTTTATTTCTTTCAAAGGACAGAACAATTCTGGGCATCTTTCAGCAACATTGTGAAGTGAGACTGGAATATAAAGTTACTGAGTCATTGCTGGATGGGGTGTTGTTGAAGATTATTTTTATTTACAACTAGGCACTATCAAGATGCTGATGTTATTGCTGTAAATAAGACAAAGTCTCACCATTGGTCTCTCCCAGTGCTATACCTTAAATGAGACACCTAGTAACATGATCACAGAACACGGGCATGCTCTGCAGGATTGCACATTGAGTTGTTTGGATATGACTTTCCAGTATTTATATTGGTTCTTGAGATTCATGTAGAATTTAAGTTCATGATTTATATTACTCTGGTGTATCTTTCTTGTAACGTTCTGCAGGGAAGCTTTACGTTCTTAAAAAATAGCACTAAATTAGGATTTGCAATATAGGAAAGAATAAAACCCTGATACAGTTGTTTGTTATTTTCTTTCACCAACTTCCTTAACTTTGACCACAGCTTTCCCCATCTGCACAGAGGAAAGGAATGAAGAGGAAAAGTAATAAGAATGACCAGGATTCAGAACCTTTTGAACTTTTTCAAAAAGTAGGAGAGGCAGAGTGAAATGAAAGGCACTGCAAATAGCCATATGTCCTAATTTCTTCTCTCAGGTTTCCTCTCTTTATTATCTTGAGCAGTCATGTTCAAAGGCAGCCACAGTCCTTCCAGCTGTCTGTCCACCAGATACCTTCAGGCCCTGAGTTCTCCCACCTTATCTACAACCATCTTCTCACTTGTTCTTTCTGTTTCAGATCCCCTTGTCTCCCCACTGTTCCCCAGTTACATCACATATGATCCCCCTTACACCTTTGTATTGGTGTTCTCTCTGCCTAAAACAGCATATCACAGATATTCACTTATTCTCAACTTTCTGCATGTCTTTGTTAAAATGTTGCTTTCTTAGTGAGGTCTGCCGTAATGTACCATTGAGAATTATGTCTCCTGCCCCTAATACCCTCTACTTTGCTCTATTTCTCTTCCCCGACAGCACTGATTACCTTTAACGTAATACGTAATTTACTTAATATGTTTATTGTAAATATTTCCTCTTCTAAATCATAAACACTCTGAGGCTAGAGATCTTTGTTTTCTTTTGTTTACTGTTATTTTAGAAAACAGTGTCTGGCATATAAGGCACTAAATATATGTATTTTTAAAGGAAAAAAATGTCTAACTTCTTATTCATTTAGATCTGGGCATATTTCCCATTGCTTTCTGTAATTGCTCGTGAAAGGTTTCTTGCAACAAATTATGTCATGTGGGCTTATAATCTATTTTGTCTTTATTACTAGAAATTGCAAAAATACAAGTTAAGAGGAAAGAGATATTTGTATGATTGGTCTTCAAAACACATGTTAAGAAGAAGTTTGTATATTGGTTTCAAAATAGAGGGCAATCATTTTGTATAGAAAATTGGTATAAAAAATTATAAAGAAAAATTGGCAGGAAGCAGTAAAAAGGGCAAGAATATGAGGTCAAAAGACCTGGTTACACTGCTTATTAGCTGGTTAGTTATTTATTATTTCTGAACCTCAGTTACCTTATCTTTAAAATAGGAATAGTAATGATGATGATGATGATGATGATGATAAATTATGCCTTTTTACCTTTTAAGTGTATAATGGTATTTTTTCTTAATACATACTTGTTTCCTTCAACAATTAACCCAACATTTCTCTAAATTTATAATTACTTTTGATTTTACTGGTCATATGACAGATTCACTTTTTAGAATAAAAGCTCCACAGAGACACATCTATGCCTTTATTTTTTAATGTCATGTTTTCATCTCTAAAGATGATATACAACGCATAACAGTTGCTCAATAAATATGTTGTTGAATAAATAATTCAGCAAATTTAAGCCATGAATTTCATAAGGTATAATAATAGTAAGTTGGTTTGTAGTCAGTTATTATAATTGAGATGTCTGTTATTATTGTGATTGTCTAAATCTTTATCATTGTCATCATCATCAAATATGTGTTACTCAGGCTTTTTAAATCCACTACCAAGAGGAAAATCATCTTCTTGCATTCCTGCCTTACCTTAGAAATTTAGTGAAATAACACAGAAAACACTTTGCTGATCTAATGATTTTGTTCTAGGTCTCTAAGCTGGCTGGTGTTTTGGTCAAGCATGGTGTCAAGAAAGGTGACACTGTGGTTATCTACATGCCAATGATCCCACAGGCAATGTATACCATGCTTTCATGTGCAAGGATAGGAGCCATTCATAGTCTTATATTTGGGGGATTTGCATCCAAAGAACTAAGTAGTCGCATTGATCATGCAAAGGTAAGTGCTTTATTTGTGGAAATCAAGTAGTAGCTATGTATGGTACAGCCATATTTGAAGATGGATCATCCAAGAGTGATTTGTATTTATTATATCTTCCTTTCAAATAGGGTACTTAAAATGTGCTTTTTCTTTGGCATATATCAAGTAACTAAAAATTTAATTTTGAGTTAGTACTATGTGAAAGACATCTTGCTAGGTGCTGTGAGAAATATAAAATGTAATGCCTTTTAAGTTATTAGAATTAGAAGCTGGTTTGTGGACTAACTGGCTATATTAGTTTTTTTCATTGTGGTTTGTTTTTTCTCTTTCTTTTGTCAATATGTTGCGTTAATGCTTTTGAAAGGAAATCTAGGGGGAAGTATCAATCAATCATTGACCTGCAAATAAATATACAGTTGGGGACTTGTCTAAGGAAGTCATAGATTCCAGTTTTTTAGCTACAGAAATTCTAAACACTATTTAAATACAGGTATAAGATGTATTATTTTCTCTTTGTAAAATTTTATATAATGTAGAAGAATTGAGATATATAAACAAATAAAAAATTATAAAACTTACACTATACCACTGGAGGTGTTTTTATCTAACATGCATGCACACACATCTTTTTAAAGGAGTATTGTTATGGGCAAGACCATTGACCAGGGCAAATTAAAAACAAGAAGATAGAGAAGCATGTCTGAGATATTTGGATACATTTAATAGTTGAAATCAGGGATAATTTTGCCGTCATGATTTTCAAATAAATAGACTAAAGAAAAAAGTTTTATTTTTTAACAGAAGAAGATGGGAAGGATATATTCTATCAAGTCAGTCTAGACCAAATGAAACCTCCAATAAAAGCCTAATGGAAATGTGAAAGGGATTATTTTTCTAAAGGAAGAATCTCATTTTGACTTTATTAAATTATTCAAGTTTTGATATATTCTATATATAATTTTAATTTGATATGTAACTTAATTTATTCAGAGTTCTAATCTTAGGAAATGTTATTCAGAGTTAATTTTGTAAGTTTTACAGATATTTCAGTGTGAGTTGTATTCAAATGTATGATCTTTAAAACATAACAAGAGGAAATAAGACTTATTTTTCTTCTCTTTCCTTCCTCCCTCCCTTTCAAAAGGCAGATTTATATAGTGGAAAGAGCAAGTTTCTGTAATCAGACAGAATGGGCCTCTTTCTCATTCCATCACTTATAACCTGAGGCAAGCTAGGTAACTGCACTTCACCTCAACTTCATGAATATTAAATGATATTCAAAAAGCAGAAAGCACTATATATGCATATATTTGGAATAATATAAACCTTCCCTAGATGAAATGTATTGTAACCGGAAATCAGAATTTAGAAATAGATGCACTATCTTGAATAGATTATCTGTCTCCTGCATAATTTATTATGTCTCCTTTGCTTAGTATTTCTTGGTGAAGAAACAATGTATTTAAGAGAATAGAGATATGTTTGTTTCTGCAAATTACTGATAATTGTGGTTCAACTCCACGAATATTTATTGAGAGCTTATGTTATGGCAAGCATTGTACCAGGCATAAGAGGCACAGAGATAAATAAGATCCAGATTTGACTTTGGAGAGTTTCTTGTGAAGTGGAGGGGATGAAGGAGTATACCACAGTGGGACCTGAGGCCTGCCGACAGTGCAATCTCCATGACATCTTCTCCCCCTCAGGGATGCCTTTTGGCTATATCTGTGTATGCCTTGAAGACTAGCAGGTCATCAGAGTGCCAAATGTATCTTAATGACAGGGGCAGGTTCAGGCTTTGTGGGGCTTGAAACTTAAATTATTTGGGGGCCCTTTTAAGAAAAATAGGACAAAATTACAAATATAATATTTGGTGAAAATAAATAAGTCTTTAGAATGAGAAAAGAATCATTAATTATTGGAGATTTGGGTCCCATCCTTCTGCGGTCTCTAAGCATCAAAACAGAGATGCTTAAATAAAAAACCTTAAAAATGCTTCCTGATAGCACCTGTGGCTGTCCTTTCCCACCTAGGGAAATGCTATGATGTCAACAACAGCCGACTGTTACAGGGGCTCTGCAAGTGAGGGCCACTAGGCTTGCATTTTACTGGTTCATGGCAAATCTACCTGGCTCAATGAATTCTTTGAAAAGTATTTTTTAACAGCTTACACTTATTAGCCAAGAGCATATTGAAATGTAATTTTGAACAGGTGAAATTTATATGGAAGTGATTAGGTCTATAACACTTAAAAGAAAGGGGTTTATTGGTTTTCAGGCCAATTATTCAATAGAGAACAGAATTATTCAAATATTTATTTAGAAATGTTAAACTGCATGTCTGCACTTAAAATATTGTGATTACCTTAATTAAGATTCTTAAGTGTTCTCAATTATTTATTTATTTTAATTGTAGCCCAAGGTGGTTGTCACAGCATCATTTGGCATTGAACCTGGAAGGAGGGTAGAATACATACCACTTCTAGACGAAGCGCTGAGAATAGGACAACACAAACCAGATAAAGTCCTCATTTATAATCGTCCAAATATGGTAATCTGTATATTGAATTTAGTTCTTGCTTATACTGGTGTGCTAAGGATGATTTTAGTTTTGATTATTTGAAACAAACCTTTGATTTATAAATCATTAAATAAATATACTTTCTGAATGTCACTATTTTTTTGGCAAAAAAAAAGATATTAGATATGAATGACATTTTCTCTTTATGAAAAACTAGCTTAAATACAAAGATTGAAACACAGACATACTCACAAGATTAATGAATTGGATTCTATGTAATTAATGTACTATGTCAATTGAAATTATAACGATAGTAATAATAGTATTAGCATGTACTTAACATATGACTTTTAGGATACTCTCCTAATGGATAATTTAAAATATCTTCCTGATAACTCTGTGACTTAGGTGATAGTATTATTTCTACTTTAAAGAAGAGGAATCTAGTGAATAAGGTGATAAACTTGCTTAGCTACTAGTGTCAGGATCATGATCTGAATGTGTACACTGACTGCCTGCTTAGTGCCTAAATTATTTTGCCTTGTGGAGAGGTGTGATTAATTTGTGTGTAATATACCTTTTAAAAACTTTAGAAGAAGTATTTAGTTCAAAAATAAAAACTATGTTTAGGAAAACAAATTATGAATATTCTAAACAGATACATTACTCTATGATCCATGAAGGAAGAAAAAGCAGTATAATACACTGATGAATATATTTTACAGTGCTTTTCCTAGTAAATTGGATCTACTGTTCACCTCATTTCTACATTCAAGCAGTTATACAGTTATTTATAGTGGGACTAACTTGAGTTTCTAGCAGTTTAAAATGTTTTGCAGAAGAAAAATTATAAGAGTACAAAGAATTATGTATAATTTTGCAGAACTCTTAAGAGCTTA
The DNA here is from genome assembly GCA_004027375.1 of Macroglossus sobrinus. Lineage (NCBI taxonomy): Eukaryota > Metazoa > Chordata > Mammalia > Chiroptera > Pteropodidae > Macroglossus > Macroglossus sobrinus. The sequence goes on along the minus strand of PVKZ01001932.1, from coordinate 241,371 downwards.
GCTGCAGAAAATGCTTAAATGACAAGATATAAGAACAGAAAACATTAAAACTATGTCATTTTGATCACCACCTAGCAATTCCCATTACTAGATTAAATTCGCATATAAAGTTTCAGTAGCCTGCGGTTCATGAAGTGCTACACTCAATGATTTTACTATTCTTACTGTCTCGAAGAAGGATTTTAAGTTTCTTTCAGATGACCTCAAGCATATTTATAAAAAAGGCTTGTTGCCATTAATTCAAGGAATGCAAAGTCAGCAATAAAAGCTTTCGGTGAGAGAAGGTTGGAGGAAGAGTAGGAACACATACATACAAAAGTATTTATGTGAATATGTATGTGCTGTTCATATATATATATGGCATGTAGAATTTATAAAGAACTTATGCTAGGCCTGATGCTAAGTACTTTCATATACTTATTTAATTCTCACAAACCAGTGAAGTAGTTGCTATTACTGGCTTCATTTTACAGATGAAGAACCTGAGTCATGGAGAGGTCATAGCCCAAAGCCACAGCTAATAAGTGGTGAAGCCAATTTTTGAACTCCAGTTAAATGATTTTTAACCAACAAGATATGTGTTGTTTCTTTCACTTTCTAACACAGACTATGGATATAAATGTTTCCCATTCAGATTTTTCTGATGCAAATCTCTTTTCTTTCCTCTTAATAGATGGAGATCCACTCCCTCTACCCCTCTCCCATAACTGGCTCACTTTCTCTACCTTTCCCTTTCTCTTAAGAACTTTTCTTCTATTTTGACTTATCTGTATTTTAGATAAGGGCTTTGGATGTCTCTTATCCTTCATATTAAACCTGCTGTTTAGATGGTAATTAATCCCAGTGGGCTGGCTTCGCTTTGACTTCAGAGAGACACATATGGAGCCTCTTCTTAACAATCTGATTTCCACTCCTAAGCCTCAGGCAAGCAATGACAGAATCAAAGGAATATCACAGCAGTCAACTGTAGTGCTCTCCCCATATTGCCTTTTAAAAATGATAACAACAGGGCAGGACATGTCTATGGAAGTAAATGTATTTATGTAAAAGCTAATGTTGATTTTTTTTCTTCTCTTCCTTTCACCACATCTTTTATACACATATCTGTATTTCTTATCCTGAAAAATAACCATTCTTTCACCTCCTTGTGTCATTTATCCGAAATTATTTTTGTGATGATTCAGTTGACATTTTTAATTGTGCACTGTGATGACTTTTTTATAGATTTGTAATTTTGATGATAAAGGCTTGATAATTTGAAATTAGTTATGTTTATCTGATGTGTAAAAGCAAATGAAAATATACAATTTGGTCACAGTTAATCATTTTTATTTATCTAAGCAGTATATCTAGAACTTATTGAAGTGAATCTAAAGAAGTCTAAAACTTCACCTTCCTGAAGGTCAACTCAAATTGTTACCTATTGGTGTGTTTATTCATGTAGGCATTGTATTTGTGATATTATGCTGAAGTATTAATTTGTTAATATAACATTAAAAAATATGACCATTTTTTACAACCCTGATTAATATATCAAGGAGCCGAAAATGGAAATAGCCTGGATTTTCTAAATCTCTCAGGGTCTCTGGGCTTAGCATTACCTTGATGAAATGAATGGTTACGTATACTCTCCATATGGATATTATTTTCAGTGAAGAATGTGTAGTTTTGCCTGGTGTTTATACTAATGAGTTTATATACCAACTATAAACTTTCAGATGTTTCATCTTTAGCTTAGTTATTATTTCAGAAAATAACTAGACATGTACTAGGTCTTACCTTTACTTAAATAGATCTAACTCCTCATTAGATAATATTTTCCCTAAGACACTTCTTTACTCTTCACCTATCTGGCTTATTTTACTAGTACCATTTTAAAAGAGGTCTGTCTACCTTCTTTTAAGGTGTATCTGTCTAACTCATACCTCTTTTATAAATTTTAGAACACACAACTTGGTTCTAGGAATAAAAAAAACCAAACATTTCTACAATATTAATCAATGACCTAGATGGAGGAAAACTTGGATAGCATTTTAAATATGTTACATAATCTCATTATTTGTGAAACTTATTTTTCTTCTTGAAAAAGCAGATTTCTCCTCCACTCCTGAAAATAATTTAACATTATCTTATTTCGAAAGATGGCTACAGTATTACTCCTACATGACCTTTGTATGAAGATAAATTTTAATGGGTTAGTTGACATTTCATTGTGAAGACAGTTGTTCTAAAGTGAAAGAAATAGATTATAAAAAATAGAAATTAGTTTATAAAATTAATAGTATACATATATTTATGGATACATGTACTTCAGTTAATCATTAAATTGTTGGTCTTTTTTAGAACGAGTGCCTTAACTCATGACCCTGAAATATTTAGTCATAAATCTAATATTTAGTGGTATATAGAAAGCGTGGATTTTCAGTCAGATGCTCAGAATAATACAGATTTAGCTATTCTCCGTTGTTTTCTGGGTTTGATCTCCTTTGTTCAGTGCATATTCCTACTTTTTTTGCTCTGCAGGAGACAGTTCCTTTGGTTCCAGGTCGTGACCTTGATTGGGATGAAGAAATGGCAAAAGCACAGTCACATGATTGTGTTCCTGTTCTTTCGGAACATCCACTGTATATTCTTTACACATCCGGAACAACAGGGTTGCCAAAGGTATTCACTCTCTATAGCTATGTCTCTTGGCAAATTTCTTTTGCACTGAAAATATTTGATTACTGATTGAAAATGCACAATATACCTTGATGTTTAGACTTAGGTACTTTATATCTTAAAGAAATGTTGTGTTTAAATATTGAAAAGTATTAATTATATTTAAAGTCAAGTGCTTTGCATTCATTTCTTCTAAAATCTTCACAAATATCAGCACTATACAATTGCTTTGATAAGTTACTAAAATTAATAGATATTTCACTGAATATCAGCTGGTTTAATAAAATTTTATGAAAACATTGTAAATGAAATATTTTTTAAATTGAGGTATAACTTTTATACACTACAGAATTGATTTTTGATCTAAAGGAATTCAATTCTTTGTTATAAATGCAAGTTTGAGAATTGGTCTAGACAGTTTGAACAACAGGCAATCTATCCAGAGTATTGAACTCTTTGATTTGCAGCACTGAAAACACTCAAGGATTTTAGAATCTGCTTACCATAAAAAGTGTTTTCACAAAACAAAGTTAAAAGCATCAATCTTTATGAAGGTGTCAGATAACAAATGAATTCCACTTTTACTTGGTATCTTCAAATAATACCGTTTCTTCATATTATATCATATTCCTGTTCAACTTTGGGGATTTGATATTCAGTGAATCACAGAATTTTAGTAAGAGAAGGCACTTTTACAATCATGTCCTGGAGAGCAGTGGCCTCTTTATTAATATTAGATCTCTGTATCATCGCAGTACTAAATACATAATTTAAAAAAAATTAAGATGTTCCATATAAAATTGACTTGCTTGTTAAAAAAGAAAACATTTGGTAGTAGAATATAATGTAGCTCACGAGAGATGATGTTTTGTCACATTTTAGTGCACACATTGTGCTTTGTATGTAGTTCGTGCTCAAATTTTTGTTGAGTGCTTAAGTAAATAAATAAATGCATATACATAAAGATATTTGTGGCATTGTAGAATTAAAGCCTTATGGTTATTTTTTTCCAAAAACAATTCTGATCATCTAAAAAATAGATGTTTAGTCCAAATGATCTGCTGGACACAATCCTTATTCTCCACTTTTTGTAATTCCGCATTATGCACCAGCCACATAGAGTCCAAATGAATGCTTGGTTGTAAAATAAGAGAGGACTCGGTACGTGGGAATCTAATATGAGGGTATCAACATGAGAGGAAACCCCTGACTGTGAAAACATAATATAAGATAAAAAAACAACAAAAGAAAAAAGACAAAAACAAAACAAAACAAAACAAAACCAAAACTACCCCCAAACAAAGAAAGTTATTTTATAAAAACATTTGCAACAACTCAAGATTTTAATCACTCTGAAATTCACTATGGCCTGTATGGGGATCTGTGTGGGAGGATCAGACATTTGTCAGAAACTCAAAACTTACTCAGCCAGTATGGGAGAAAGAAAATGAAATAGTACAGAGAGCACTGAATCTAAACAGTGGTGATTCCAAATAAAGAAATATTCTAGCTATTCCAGGTTTTCTCCGAGTCTAGAAGTTGTCTTCTGGATTCCTAAATACTTAAACTGAAGATTGTTTGAAGATTTTATCATTCTCATCTTTGCCCTAATGTACCATACTGAAGATGATCTATTTCAATAGATTGGAGAGGGCTTTAATGCTTTGGTGATCTCGTCACGTTGAATTCAGCTCAATTCAGTATACATGCATCGTGTGTTCATTCTGAAAGAGATAAAAATATGACTAAACCACTGTCTCTCAATCTAATGGGGTTGAAATATATATATAAACATAGATAAGGCAGGGTAGACTGATGCATACTCTAAGAGAACAAAGCTCTCTCTCAAAAGATGAGATTCAATGTTATCTGAAGGATTAAATTCAATTAATTTAACAAATATTACTGAGCATACAAACATGTGTCTGGCTCTCATTTTAGAAATTTATATTAAATAGCTGGGACACAGGCACTAAATAAATAAGAGCTATGTAATATGTGATAAGTGCTATGAAGAAAAAGTAAAGCAGATGGGAAAAAAAAGTAAAGAGTGATGGGAAGAGTAGGAGTGCTCTTCACTCAGGAAAAACTCTTGATCAGATGACACTTGAAGGATGAATAGAACTCATTCATAGAGTGACATCACAGGGGGAAGGGCATTCCAGGCAGAGTGGGCCAGCATAAGCAAACACAGGAGTGTGTAAGGAAGGTTCTAGAATGGCTAGTGCACATGGTGCAAGGGGAGAAGAAATGGCTAGATATGTAGCCAAACTCTTAAAATTTCACCAAAAAGTTAATGTCATATTCTGTATGTAATGGGTGGAAGACACTAATGTTTCTTAAGGAGGAAAGAAAAATATAAAGGAAGATAACCATGCAACATTTTATTAGAAAGATAGGCAGGTATATACAATGGAGGAAAGAATATTAGTTTTCAGGCTCTTTAATTAGTTTAGAACTTTACTTAAGACAGCACACTTAGTAGGGAGGAATCAGGTTTGGTTCAAGGTTAGAGTGAGGCAAAAGAGGAGTCCAAGGCTTTGAACCTGGGAACATGGAAAGATGGTTTTGAATACTTACTGAAATAGAAACACAGGAGGATGGTTTAGGGCTGGAGAAACTGAGAATATTTAATAGATTGAGTATGATGTGTCTTTGGGACACTAACATGAATATACCTAGGCAATAGTTGGAGGTGAAGCTCTGGGTCCAAGAAATACATATGAGTTTGTAGGTAGACCATTGTGGGTCATCAGTGTAGAGGTCTGGTGTTTGAATCATGGGAGTGAGTACGTTTTGCAAAATAGGACATCAGAATGGCAAGAGAAAATAATAGTCTCTCAAGGTCCCTCAGAAATACTTTCCTCATTGCTGTAGTGGATGTTAGAATTTTAATTGCATTGAAATTCCCGACAAACCTTTATGCCACTTATTTTGTTCTGCTTTATACACTGCATGTTCTATGAGGCCTTAGAATACATTTCATACATCTTTGAATCCGCTATGTCATTAACTTTAAAACTGGGCCATGATAAATCCTCCGAATATTTGTAAATGATCTCTTACTTTTCCAGTTAGCTCCAAGCATCCTCTCTATTTGTTAGATTCACACTTTATTTTTGGTAGTTATAATCAGGATTAATGGGATTTGAAATTTTAATATTGGGATTCTCAGAATAGTACAGAAAAGATGAGCCCTCATGCATTTACTAAGCATTTAAATATAAACTTCATGTCGTCATCTAGTTTGTTTTCTCAATTTTTAATCTTCTTGAGGAAAAATAATACTGTGAGCCCATAAAAATATGCTGCTTAAAAATGCTCATTTCTCATAGGAACATATACAACACACATAAAGCAATCTGTTCTTTGGTTAAAATTTGTAGATATAATTAGGGCATATTTGCATCTCTGCATCTGCCAACCCTGGATTTGTCAGGTTGCTGTATGACAGGTTAATCTGGTAGCTACTGCAAATACTCCAGCAACTGTAGATGAGCTGGTTTGCATTTATTTCTGTCTTGTTGTGGGCTTCTGTCCTATTTGGTTTGGTGCCTGTATTCAAAATACTTTGTTCAAAGCACTTTCACAATAGAAGAATCACTCGTCTGAATGGGTTGTCCTTTTGCAAGCGGGAGATTTAGTGATGGTCATATTTATCTTCTTTCTGCTTAATATCATGGAGGGACAGTGATAACAAAAACAACAAAAAGTTCAGTGCCAAAGGAGAACAGAAAAAAAGAAAGTAAGAGGAAAAGATTGAAAGGAAGGTGTAGATAACACCTTTTGTCCTGATGTGCATTTACACAACTTATGTCACTTTTATTCCTGCATGTTAGGTGACTTACTCATTCCACTACCCTAGGAAAAAGAAAAAAAAAAGAAGTCAAATAAAAAAGCACTGAACTCTTTTTTTTTTTTTTGTGAGTGTTAAAATTCTTTCATTTAAAATGCTGGACTTGCTACACCTTGCCCCTTATCTCACAGTTGCTCAGATCAGTAAAAATTACACTGCAGCATCAGAGTCGTCTGAAAGCTTTTGGCAAGAGATTTTATGTTTGATGAAATATCCTAAATGGAACCATTCCATTTCTACAAATATGATTCACTGAGTTATCTGAGTTTCAAAGATTTCTCCTGAACAAAGAAGAGTATTTGTAAAAAGAATATTTTTCATACATGTGCTTATTCACTTAAAGGTTCTGTCATGTCCCCAAATGTCTTAAATGCCTATATTTACGCCAGACACTGTGCTGAAGACACAAAGGCATTGTCTTGACAACACCAAAGTGGTGGAGGAGACACAGTGCAAGGCCAGATGGTCAGTCAGTGCCTGGAGGAGGTGTGCATGCCCTGGGGCCATAGAAGAGGGTGAGACTGGTGTTTACTGTGGGATCCCGAACAGCTTCCAGAACATGAGACACTTTCAAATGGTCTTTTAAAGGGCTTGTGTGATGAAGTAGGAGCCAACCAGGTTCAGAGAAGGTCTGGGGATGGGGCCTCATTCTAGAAAGAGGGAATATCATCTGTAAAGCCACCATAAGAACAAGAATATTCTTGATGTGTTGGACTTTTTAGGTTATCAGAACCATACCTTTAATTTCTTATCTTACTGACTCCAACCAATGTTTTGGATTTCTTTGCTTTAGATAAAATATTTATTTCTTCTTTCTTTTTTTTCCTCATCTGTCCAGCTGAATTTTATTTAAGTAAATATATATCTAAATATGTATAAACATACATAAACATATACAAACATAAACGTTTGTATATGTGTGTAGATACATATATATATCGTATGTAAATATATATTTGTTTCTTGTGAGCCTTGATTACAGAGTTAAATGACAAAGAGGCTCAATTACAAAGTTTTGTCATGTACTGCAAACTTCTTCTTCCCTTAGATTTGCCTTTCATACTTAAAGATTAGTTAAAAAGTTATTAGGATGAATTCAAAGCTCTTACTCTTACCAGACACCTCTGTCTTCCTTCCTCTTTTGCAATAACCCATATTGTTCATATTGTTTCAGCTGTATTTTTCTTAAGTTGAGGCAACCAAAACTACAGAACACTTGATACTGACATGTTTCTTTTTTCACTTTAATGACCCCATTTATAATATTTTGTGGCTTTCCTTGTCTTAAAAAAACAGCTCATTAAGCTGGAAGACATAAAGAGCCATCAATGATGCCTCTGTGGTCCCATTTCTGGATGACTAATAATCAGCCTTTAAATTTATTTGTAAGGATTGAAAATACCATTATACATTAAAAATGGTTTTTGTTTTTAAAGAACACCTTCACATTGTCTCCTTTCCTGTTTCTGAGATAGAATTCACTTTTATGTCTTTATTCAGGGGCACGGAGTGTTATTCCCGCCTGGATGTCTTTCAAGTATTATGCTGATCTCACAAAAACTAGAACAGTATTTTGTCAGGTTTTAGGTCTTTTCTGGAGTATATTAGGTCATCTAATGTATTTACTTTTAAGGTGGAGCATACGCATACATAAAGAAAGTAGTAACAGAGATTCAAAAGAGAAAAATGTAGTATGCTCGTGTTTTACGGTTAAACATTAGTATTGAATAAGTATTTTTACCTCAAGCTCAAGATTTCAAATATGTTTCAAAATGGAATTTTTAGTTTCTGATTAATTTTGCATGCTTAGAATATAATGATTTTTTTTTTGTATGACATATGCATTTTTAGAGGCCGAAAAGGGTTTCTGTTTTGTACTTTAATTATGATTACTTGGAAAATATGATTACAAACAAGAATCAAGAAATGCTTTATCACTTATTTTTAGTCACATATTAATATTATAATAAAATCTTTAATGGAATCTTTTAATTTTTTAACTTTCAGACTTCTTGGACAAGATTTAGATGGAAAATATAAAATGATGCAATTTTTTTCCGTACCATATCAAATGCTCTGGAAATTGAAAACTGTTATGTGAATATTTTGGAGGCAAAACCAAATTTCAGATCTAGATTCTAGGTTAATGAATGGTGAAATGATGCTTGATGAAAATTTTTATATTCATCCTTTAAAAAATAAAAGTGGATATCAGAAACCAATAAAAAAAAGGAATCATGGATTTTCTCTTTTTTTTTTTAGCTTCATTTTAATTGTTTTTAATGAGAATCTTTTATGGTAACCTTATTTTGACATTTCTGTCTTTTGGATGGTATTAGCACAGGGAAAATAGAAGAAAAACAATATTTGCTAGGACTAAGGAAATGATTTTGTTAATGGGATATTAAATTTTTGCCTTTACAATTTTAAATGCTTTTTATACGTGGTCTCATTCTTAAGTCTCACTTTTTTTGGACCAAGTAGATTTAAGTATCTACTATTTTATAGACAGCAGCATTAGGTAAATATACTTTAAAGAAATTGGTAACCTATCCTTTAAGTTATCTCCTAAGTTTTACAAATGAATTACTATTCATTTATGTTCTCCAAGTCTTTTATTCCTTTTTATCATTCCCAGTTGATTTATCTTACCTTCTGTACCATATGATCTAAAAATTTGTTTAGGTATAATAATATTTAGAATTACTGATAAAAATGAGATCTCAATTCAGAGAAAGCAGGTAGAGAGAAATTTTTTAAACATCCTAAGTAAAATCATTACTGACATTAATTATCACTGTTTACCATAACATATGGATAGCATGTTATGTATGAAAAAAAACTTCGCTCTTTTCCTCTACACATGAATAAAAAATTTTAGAAAAGAATGTTTGCAGATTGATTAATATCAAATTGATCAAGATATCAAACCACAGGAAAAGACTTTCTCGATAGAACAAACAAATTAGCAAAGTGCATGAAAGATAATACAGAATGTACTATGGAAAGAGCTGCTTGAGAAGCATTTGTGAGACTTCCTGGCAGGGGGCTTAGGATTTCTATTACTCCCAAGGTGATCAAGAGAGCCAACTGCATGCTAACCATGTCATACAACCTAGAAAGTAGCTGTCAAATGCCAAGAAGCTACATGTGATATTTGCCAAGAGACCAGATGTTGCTGCTGGTAGATAAAATGTATTCCACAGCTTGATACCAATGTTTTATTAGTGGTACCTGAGGAGAGCAACAATTTTAGTAACTAACAGAAAGTCAGTTTCTTTTTCATTTCTCTGATTCATGTATGCGTGTTACAGTTGCAGAGCTATGCCAGAAAGGTACACACATTTATTTACTGGGACCTTTTGGTAAAATAATTATTTTCTGCGCAGAGTATAACTGCTCTTCTAAAAAATGCTTCAAATTCATTTGAGTCAGATGTTAAATATTTCATAGGAAGCCTTTACCTTCTCACTCTAAATGTTCACATCATTAAGTCTTTTTGAACCAGTAATGGTTAATATTAATAGGGAAGCAATAAATGAAATTATTAAATTTAATAATTCTTATTTATCATAACTTTTTTGCTCAGTTTTCAAATATTGCCCAGTTTCTTTGAAAGTTGAATTTGTTCAGTGTCATGGATAGCTGCTAGAAACTGATTTGTGAAAGCTGTAGTATTGTGATATAGCAATCTCTACTTTTGTACAAAATGTACTGTAAATCAAATCTGTCAGCTTTAGATCCAACTCATTAGGATTGATTCCTCAGAGTTCTAAATGTCATCATTGAAGAATTGCTCTGCTCAAATACAGTGCTAGCATCACCCTCAATGTAGCATTGTAATGAGGCTCCAGAATATAACTTTGTTTCCTCTAGGCATACTATTATTATTCAATAACATAAAGGTATAGATAGCCTTATGTTCATCTGTATTTTAGACACACAGCTACCTTTGATCTTTCTGTGCACTTAATATTGAGAGTTTTCTTTTTGTTCTGGAAATATGTCTGAAAATATAATGTTGTTAATCTATGTTACCACTGGAACACATTTTTATTTCATGTGATTCTGTGAAATCACGTTTCCTTTAGAAGGTCAAGAATGGTCTATGAGAATGAGTTCTACAAATGGACCAAAGTGGACAACTTAATCTGTGTTTATTATCAGAGGAGCCAAACAAATAATGATTCGGACACAATTATATAAAAGCTGAAGTAATTTATAACTTATGTGATGTAAAATACTTTACACAGAAACTTTTTTAGGACAGAGACTCTCTTTTAACACAGTGTTTATTGATTTTAGCTTTACTTTTTCTCTCCTTTAGGGTGTGGTTAGGCCCACTGGGGGATATGCTGTAATGCTAAACTGGACAATGTCTTCTGTATATGGACTTAAACCTGGAGAGGTAATCATGGTTTTAAATTCACTTTACGTGGCATTTCTTTGATTAAGATATATGCATTTTATTATCTTCTTATTTTTTTTTAGGTGTGGTGGGCAGCTTCTGACTTAGGCTGGGTTGTCGGGCATTCCTATATCTGTTACGGACCTCTTCTTCATGGGAACACAACAGTTTTATATGAGGTAATGAAATTAGTACCACATACAAATAGTATTTATTTTACTGAAACTTTTTGAGAAGTAGTCCAGGCAAGAATAGAATAATTTTTATTTCTTCCAGTTAAAAATGTGATTTCAAAAGAGAAAGGAATGTATAGAAAATAATAGCCAGTGAATTAAATTTGTTAAACAACATCATGAAAATAATATTCTGAAAAATGTACACCAAAAGCTTGATATCTATTTCTAACATTTCTAGAAATATATTATCATATTGATACTGATTTTAGAATTTCAGTAAAGAAAATAGTTATCATAAAATAAACAACATAGATTAATCTTTTTGCATTCTTATAGGATTAATAGGTTTCCAAATGTCTGATGTCTTGATCTTAGCTAAATATTATTGGTGGTTTCTGATGATAGCTATACATAAAAGGGAGAGAATCACAGACTAACCATATTTATAGCTAAATAAATAACTGCTTTAAGAGTCTGTTGCATGGATTAATGTAATGCAGGAATAAGATTTTTGTGTGTATACTAGAAAATTCTAGTATGCCTATTCTATTTAATTTTATCAAGGCCTTGTATGAATACTTAGAACACATACCTATCAGATTTGTAGGAGGCAAAACTTTTAGAGGACAGCAAAAAGTTTACTAAATTGGTATTAAAAATGAAATTGAACTTTTGGTACAAAAAGCACAAGATGGGAAAATACAAAAATCTTATGTTTATATTTATATTAAAAATCAGTGCAGAAACAAAGTGAGGGAAATTTGAGTTGGTTGCAGTTTATGTGGTTAAGTCCCTGTATATTATAATAGTCCACAGTTCAAACATAAACATTTGGTAGGATTGCTTTAAAAAAATACTCATTGTATTATTCAATGTTATAATCTTACCTTATTTTTTCACATTTGGAAATTTGTGTTCAGTTTAATGGGGAGAAGGAAAAAAATAACTTAGAAAGTATCTGGAAGAAGGGAACTGTGATGAAAATAATGTCATAGAAGAAAGGGATGAAGGAATTGTGAATGGTTAGTCTGAAAGATAATATATTTAGTGTGCACATATGTTCACTGTCTTGATTTTTAAAGAGTTGCCACATATAAAGGAAGTAGTGTAGTAATACATAGCTCCAGAGACCTGTATCTTGGGAATAATCACAGACAAATTTAACTGTCCAGTAGTAGAAGAGTTAACTTCTCACATAGAAGGTTCTATTTCAAGTAAAATCTCTCAATATCAGGTAAGGAATGTGAAGAAAGGACTTTTATATGTGGGGTGTGGATAATAGTATTTGATAATGTCAAGATTCTTTATAACCTTAAAATCCTGCAACTCAATGATATTGATAAATTAGAGACTATTCACTATCTTTGTGGAATTTTACCAGTCACCATTTGTAGGTATTAGTGTTCCTTCATTTTTCGTGGGCCGGTTTTCTGTCTCTGAATGTTAAGAGATATTAAGTCTCCGAATGTTCAGAGATATTAAGATATTAAGCGATATTAAGATGTTAAGTCTGACACATTAAACCATCTCAGACTACTCTATATCTTTTGTACCATGCTTTTGTACTTTGCAGACTTAATATGCATTGTGGTGTTTGTAATAATTAAAAAATAAAATAATATTGACAAACCTTTTCCATACTAAAGTCCTTACAATAGGATATTTTTACTAAAATAATCATTTCCCTTGAAATAAAAAAAAATAAACCCCAAGACTGAATGCTTATAATGAATTGTAATATTGCTAACACAAAAGTAATGAAGCCAAATATCATTATATGTAAAAATATTAAGCTGCCTTTAAGTGAACTACATACAATTTTTGTGCATTTACCTAATACTATTTCTTAAATTTAATTAAAACATGATTTTAACACCATAAAAGGGACTTGGTTATTTTTTAATCTTAGAATGATGTGCTCAAGAACACTGTAAATGCTCTATAAATATTTGTGCATAAGAGTGAATGGAGTAAGACACATTTTAAAAACTTTTCTCTGGGCTCTGGTTTCTTTCTTACAACTTGTAAACATCCTCATTTCTCTTTAATCACAAAACTTAGCCCTTGAAACCTTTTCTCACTTCTAGCTATCCCATCTTTATATTTTCTAAACTAAGTTCTTTGAAAAATATTCTACTCACACTGTCTGAACAACTTACTCTTCATCCAACTACAATCCAGTTTCCGTTCACATCATTTCATAGATGCTACTGTATCAGAGGTCAGCAGTAATTTCATAAGTGACAAAGTCAAGGGCCCTTTTAAATCTTATTTTATTTTCCTCTGAGTGGCATCAACCCTGCTGACTGTTCCCTGCAGGTAATTTTCTCTCTTCTCCTGAGCTCTATGCCCTTTTGCTGCTGTTCATGCCTTTTTGTTTGTTTGTTTGTTTGTTTGTTTGTTTTGCTTGTCATGACTTTCCTTCAGTTTTTTCTTATCTGGTTAATACCTACCATCCTTGAAGACTCTACTTAGATGTTCCACTTATAGTCTTTGGCGATGCTTAGTATCCCTTTCTGTGGTACCATTGCTCCCTGAGCATATATGTCCGTCATTGAACTGATCACACTGTCCAGAAATTATCTGTTTTATATCTTGAAGAGTGTGAGAACTTAAAAAATTAGTCTCTTGCCACAATGAATAGTACACACTAGGTGCTCAAAAATGCTTATGGAACTAAATTGAACTTTACTCTTCTATTCTTTTCCTACCTCTCTGACAGCTTGTCCTCCTTTTTCTGTCTTGGTTTCTCTACTTTGGTCCTAAACACTGGGGTTTAGTAGAGTCCTCTTTTTAACGTTCTTTTCTCATTCTGTTTGTATGTCCTTGTTAATCTTGATGCAGCTGTATTTGAGTATTACTAATTAAACCAAGGCTCCTAACTCCTCCTTTCTACATCTGATCTTTCTGCTGAGCACTAACTTGTTGTTAAGACACTTTTAGGTTCATTCGCACCTTATGCTCAAGATGACATGAACTGAACTCACTATTTCCACTTTTCTCCACAAAACACATTTCTGTCTGTGTATTCTGCAGTTTTGTTCAGGTTACCTGCATCCACTCAATCCTCCAAAATAAGAATCTGGGAGTGATTCTAACTCCATTATTTTATATATTATACTTTATTGGTAATTACATTCTGCTGAACCTACATTTTACGACCTATTAAAAGTGTTCCTTCTTTCCATGCTTCCTGCCATATAGTCAAGCTGATACTCAGCTAATATTCACAAGTATGCCATATTGACTGGTGTCCATTCTATGTTTGGGCATCTTACCTTATTTGTGCCTGTGTGTTCCCATTTATATTTTAGATTATCATCAGATAATCAATCTACAGCACTTTCTAATAAATGTTCCTAGCTTTAATGTCACTCTCTGTTAGGCTATCTACCTTAACTACAGTTTCTTAGCTTTCCTGCCCAAAGTGCAAAGGCCAATGTAGAACTTTGTTGCTTAAAATCTTTCAAAGGATTGAGTTCTGCTTCCAGGAATATGGAGATGACATTCTTTTTTCTATTTCTTCTTTAAGTAGAATTAAATATTCTAGGCACTGTATCTAAAACAAACATAAGAAGACTAAAACAGGAAGAGAAGAAGGAAAACAGGCTTTAGGGACTTTGGGAGCCGAGGGACAATATGGCAATGAGACCCTGGGTTTTCTTTTTTTCTCATATATTAGGATATATATACTTGATGCTGAAGAAGCTGGCAACCTAGAAATGCTAAAATTTGCACTCCCCCCAAAAAAAATATCCCCCCCCCCAAAAAAATCTTTATCTTTCAGGCTGATGGAGTAGAAAAGAGGCAGCCTAAGCAAGACATAAAACTTGTAGATCACCCTACTACAGACAAATACCACAGAAAAATGCATGGTCCCACGTTCACTCCCAAAAGCAAAGGGTAAGTGGATAGCTTAGGCTTCCACATTTGTCAAGCTGTACAGTGAAGCTGTAAACCTCCCATTCCCACAGGGGTAGTGTCAGAGAAGACAAACTAGGGTGCCAAGACTTTCGCCCTTTCCAGATGGTACTGAGGACCCCTAAAACCTGCACAGACAGTAGAGACCATATCAGGAGCCTGTACTTTTATGCCCACTCATCATTAATGAGGCACCCTTCCCATTCTCTATTGGGGTAGTGTCAGTGGAGGCCCAGTAGAGAGTCAGGACTTCCACCATTGATAACAAAGCCACTTATCTCCCTCTTCTGATGTCACTGGAGGCAATGTTAAGAGTAGTAACAAGATCCTCTGACTTCACCTAGCCAGAGAGGTATCAATGGAGGCCTACTGTTGGAGCTGGAACCCACTCAGTAGTAATAAGGAGCATCCTTCCAATTGGGTATCAGTGGAAGACAAATAAGGAACCTGGATTTCTACCTCTACTGTTAGAGTAAATCAAATAAGTCATATGAAACAGAAGTTTTGAATATCAGACAATCTCATGATATTATATACAAAATTTCCTAGTTTGATGAAAAAAAAAATCACTCCTCATATAAACAACTAGAAGGACCTCAAGCTGCATGAGAAAAGATAATTGATAGATACCAACACTGAGATGACAAAGATGTTAGAATTATTTGACAAAGATTTTAAAGCAAGCATGCTAAAAATGCTTCAAGTGATCACAAACATTCTTGAAACAAAGAAATAGGAAGTATCACCAAAGATGTAGAAATTATAAAGAACAACCATATAGAAATTTTAGAGCTGAGAATTACAATAACCACAATAAAAATTCAGTGAATGCAAGGGACAGAATAAAGAATCCAAGAACTGGAAGATGGAATAATAGAAATTTCCTAATCTAAACAACAGAAAGAAAATAGACTAAAATAATTTGTGTCAGGGGCATGTGGAATGATAACAAAAAATACAGGATTTGTGACATCTGAATCATAAAAGGAAAGGAGAAAGAGAGTGGAACTGAAAAAATACTTAACAAAATAATAGAAAACTTCTAATTTTCTCAAATTTGGCTAAGGATACAGCCAAGCTACCAAACATCTATAGATTCAAGAAACTGAGCAGACTCATGGATAGGATTAATCTAGTCCACACACACACACACACACACACACACACACACACACCTTAATTAAAGTTCTGAAACCTAAAGACAAAATAATCTTGAAAGTGGTAAGAGAGAAAGGATACTTTGCCTATAGAGGAAAAAACATTTAATTGAAATAGGATTCTTCATTGGAAACTAGGGTGAGCAGAGGGGAGTGACACATTTTTCAAGTGCAGTAAGAAAGAAACTGTCAATCCAGAATTCTATATCCAGCCAAATTATACTGGAGAAATATAGGAGATCTAAAGATGTTCATAAGATGAAGGAAAACTTGGAGAATTTGCTACATAAAAGAATGGCCAAAGTCTGATACTTAATGATAAAAAGGTAACACTTCCTCCTATGTCTGAGAACATGGCAGGGATGTCTATTAGCACTGTATTCAACATAGTTCTGCAAGTTCTAGTCAGTTCGATAAGGCAATTCATGGAGACAAAAGAAAACATATCAGAAAGGAAGAAATAATTTTTTTTTATTTGCAGATGGCATGATTATCTATGTAGAACATTGTAGGGCATATAATAAAATCCCATAATGAATAAATAAGTTCAACCAGGGCTTAGGATACAAGATTAACATGCAAATATTAATTGTATTTCTATATACGAGCAATGAACAACAATGGCTGTAAAAGGGCAATGTGAAGGATCTTTTAGACCATGGAACTGTTCTGTAGCTTGACTGTATCAATATCCTGATAGTTTTGCAAGATGTTACCACTGGAAAAAACTGGGTAAAGTGTATACGTTATATCTTTATATTTTTATAATTGTTTGTGAATCTACAATTATATAAAAAGTTTAAGGAAAAAAGTAGAAAGCCTTCAAAAACTTTTGTGTCTTAAAGAACATAATTCAAACTCAATTGCATGATACAAATGATCCAAAGTCATATGCCCCTTACCCACATTTAACATTTTGTCTCTGGTTTCTGGTTCCTGACTTAGCCTCCAACCCAACACTTTTGTCATTCTGGCACTTATATGAATAGAACTGACAGTGATTAAGTTGTTTTTTCCTACTAAAATTCCACTTCTGTTCTACTTATGTAGCAGAGTGGTCTTTTTTTCTTAAGGAGATCGACTTAAATTTTACCTCCTCTCTGGTATATGCTTTGGTTTTCTCAGGCTGATTGAAGTGTTCTCTGTACTTCCATTATATCATCTAGATTAGTCTTATCTGGCAAATAAACTGCTGTGATATGCTGAACTTTTGAGATCAGGCGATGTTTTTAATTTCTGTACCCATGATGCCTGGCACAGTGCCTTCCAGGAGGTAGATAAATGTTATGTAGATGAATAATTTCTGAGAGGATTAACTGACACCTTGAGCATGCAAAATGCAGCAGGCAAACTTGCCTGATTGTTTAATTAAAACAAAATTAAACTAAAAGTCCTAATTTGTCTCTAGGCCAGCAAGTGAAAGCATTATTAATCTCCACAAAATGATTGTCCCACTTGTTCCCCAATTTCATGTGGATTGCCAAATTAATATTTATTATTATGATATTTCATTATTATTAGTATTATTTTAATTAGGAGGCTAACCTCTTACATTAAGTTATAAAAATTACATTCTTTATATAAGGAGAATAATAATTTAGCAGATTATTTATGTACTTCTTATAGGATTATCTTTTCTAAAAAGAAATAAAATTATATACAGCCCAGTGTGATCAAAGTTTCATTTTTATTCTTAATACATTATAGCATTTTAAAGCTATAATGTAAGGTAGACTGTTACTTGGTGTCTACGAAGATATTTTTTCTTAATGATGAATTTTGATAATTTTGAATTTTAAATCCTTTTTCTAAGCAAAGATAGAGAAAAATTTGTATTCTGGTCTACGGCCATGCCACCCTGAATAAGCCCAATCCTGTCTGATCTCAGCAGCTAAGCAGGGTCTGGCCTGGTTAGTACTTGGATGGGAGAACAACTTGGAAAACCAGGTGCTGTAGGTGTAAAAAATAAAATAAAATAAATAAGTGATTGTAAGCTGTCAAGTTCTTTGTAGTCTGTGAGGTTAGCCAACTATTGCCTCGCCTAAAAAAAAAATTATATTCTAGAATTTAATACAAATCTATAATTACATTGGCTAAAAAAACTTGGGAGATGGTTATAACTAAGTTGGATATTCTATTTAAATTCTAGAAATTACATAAGAGTTACATGTTTAGAACAATCCATTTTTCAACATGAAAGCATACAATGGATATTTAAATGAGGTTTTCTTTTCCTCTGTAAGAGGACAAACACCTCTACATTTGCAGGGTGAAAACATGTCACTTTAGCTTTCTGATAATTACCAAATTTTAAAACATATTCCTGTTTCTCTCATTAAAACAGATAAAAACAATTAAAAACAACAGCAACAATAAAAAAAAAAACACACAAAAACTTTTGGTTCCCTTATCCCCTTGCAGTTAACAACACGCTCCTTTATTCTTTGAAGTCTTGCCTGTACCCAATACCTCCATTTTTCAACCTGGAACTCACTGTGCAATCTTCTCTAATTGGCCTTTGTCACTATCATTCCATAATTAACAGCTTTAGCTAATGGCCCCAGTATTTTTCCTAAGAGCCACGAACATTTTTAGTCCTAATAACACTTGGTTTGTCAACATTTGAAAATGTTGACCATTTTCTCTTTCTTATCATTCTCTTCCCTCCTAAGACAACATGTTCCTGCTTTCTTAAGTTATTACGCTCATTCCTGATACAGGAATTTGCCTATTTGTTGTCTGCAATATATTCCTCCTATCTTTGAAATCTCGGCTCAGTGTCCTCAGGAAAGCCCTCCTTGACCTCTCTGAAGCACCTTGACCTTTTCCTTCTTGCTTCGATCACAGTAGCAGTTTCACAATAGTTTTAGGATCCTTTGATTTATTCATTTGTCCCTCTCTGCTCTAAGCTCTTCAATTATCTTAGTTTTTGCTCACCATCAATTCTCAACTCCTAGCCTTGTTCTTGATATATATTTGATTCTCAATAAATATTTGTTAAATAAATGCCCTAATGAAGATATCAGAAAAAAAAAAACAACTTGATTTTTACTTAAGGACGTTTTTACCTGAGGGACAAAACAGTAATTTTAATTTTCACTTTACCAGAAAACTTCATAAATAACTTAAGTAATAGATTATTATTATGTTTTTTTTAATAAGCAAAGGTTTACTTTTATTTATTGACCTGGGCATATTTCAAGTATGCAATTCTGGAGTCAAATTGGACTGACCAGTTAAAATATGCAAACCAATTCTGAATAATTTAGTTCTTATTTTTGAAAAAAAGAAAACCAAAAGTACATTTTCAGAAATTTATTTTTATAATGGAGGGCTGATTTCAACAGATCTAATGTACAACAGTGAGACATAGTTAACAATACTGTACTGTATACTTGAAATTTGCTAAGAGGGTAGATTGTGCATGTTCTCCCCCCACTCCCACCCCCCAAAAAAAAGAAAAAGGAAAAGAAAATAGTAGATATGTGAGGTGATGAATGTATTAATTAGCTCAACTTGGTGATTCTTTTACAACATATACATATATCAAAACATCAAGTTGTACACCTTAAATAATATGATTTTTATTTGTCAATTATACTTCAGTAAAGCTGGAGGAAAATGTTGTAAAACAGCCTTTATAGAAAACTAACATGAAACAAAACAAATTTTACTTTAAATTTAAAAAAATCAGTTTACTGTTCCTTGGCTAAGTTTCTTGGCTAAGAATAGAATATTAGTTATTGGTCATCTAAATCTAGCTTGATATACTTGATTTTGACTAGTTGGAATACTTGATCTTGATATAGCAATTGTTACTTTTACATAGTAATAGCCTTTTTTGAAAGTCCTCAGAGGAATGAAAGCTTGCTCTCCTTTTACATTTTTTTTTTTTTTTGCATTTCAGAAATTGTAAATGGGGAGCAGCAAACCACTTCAATAAACCCTTCAGTATTCTCATTAGTTAACCAAGGCAGATGGTTGTCTGTTAATAATTCAACAAATAACTTTGAAGATATTTACTACATTCTGCCTTCTTTGGTAATAAATTAGTTAAAGGAAATAGAGGACTTAAGATTCTGAGTTGTGGTGTAGGAGCATGTTCACTGGATTGACACATGTTCTCCCAGCTTTGTACTACTTTGAATCCTCAAGTCAACTGTTTCACTTTTTCTAGAATAAATATATTATTTGATAGCATGTTTTAATTTTTTAACTCTGGAATTTATTTGTTTCTTTTCATAATGATGCTGATTTTTCAAATGCATTTAATGAAGAAAGATTTCATTATCAATTAATTAAAAATTTTAGTGTTTGAGAGGAAGTATTGCAGTTAGGACTTTCATAGTGAGGCAGGACAGGTAGTGCAGGGAAACCTCTTTCCTCCCCAGGATATGACTCTGGAAAGTTTTTCCTTTCTTCAGACCTCCCCCTGTTTTAGCTATGGCTGGGGGAGAGAAACAAAAATGGTCTTTTCCAGCACAGACACCATCCTTGGCTAAGGCATAACCTTTGGCTAATTTTAATATCATTATAATCTCATTCACATTGCAAATACTGCATCTCCCATAATGCACCTGATACCATGACAGTTCCAGAAACACGATATGAGATGGAAAAAGTGAGAAACCTAGCTTTCTGCCTACTGGGAGGAGACAGCAAGACTACCTCAGCAGCATGTTTTCACAGCCTTTATCTCCAGGAAAAACAAAAAGAGTGCATAACTCAGCCATCGTGAACTGGCTCTCCCCCCACTTAAGTGCATACTTTTGCTTTAATAAATTTTACGCTTTTTCCTGCTTGCTGTTTGCCTTGCCTTTGAAATCTTTTTTTTTGCAGAATAGGACAAGAATCTGGTCACTGGATCCTCATGTTCTCCCTCTGTCCATATTACCCCTGAATTCTTTCTTGTAGAGTAAGACAAGAACCTTTCTGGCCACAATAATGTGATTCCTGAAATTTCTATATATAGTTTGGCCTTACTCAAGTTATTTAACTGCTTTTGGCCTTATTTTTTCTTATCTATAAATATCAGTATTAATTATACCTTTCTTATATAGTATTAAATTGGTTAATTCATGGAAAGCCCGTAGAATAGTTGTCAGGGTATAATTGTAAATGCTATTATAAGCTGTTATTTTCAAAAATATGAATTTATTCTTTTTCAGAATAAATAGCGACTATTCATTCCCATGAAGTTCAATCTTTGTAATGTTTGAATTTTCTGATACTCCACATTTCTTCTAAGTCTGTTTGTCCTTGCAACTCTGGAGCGGTCATCACAGCGCTCAAACAGCTCCCTTTGGAGCCCATTAATTCTCTTCTAAGCATCAGGCAAATGAATCAGCACACAAGGATGTGTTGATCCAGCTACTACCAACTTTGAAGAATGAGTAGCAGACATAGAAAATGACCCAGTGGTTTCTCCCCTCAAGAATCTGTCCTTTCAGAGTAGAACTTCTGAGTGAAATTAAGAGTGGCTTTTAAATATTTCATCTGTGAATTATACATTACATTTCATGGCTCACCATTATTCAAACATTTATAACCTTTCATGTCTATTTTTTGATGGGCTTTGTCTTTACTAATTTTTACACTGTATCTATCTTTGAAAACTTTGGAATATTCAGGCCAATAATCTCTCATTGAATGTTCTTTCTCTGAATTCATAGGAGGAAGGAATAGTTTAGATAACCCTGTCTTTTCTTCCTTAATAGGATGATTAGTGTGAAAATTAGCTCTATACTGTCCTTTATTTGTATAGGAATCAAATAAGATAATGTATGTGAAATGAGTTTAAAATCTTTAAAGAAATATCATGATTATATGTATACATGTATATCTATATATTAAAATATGGTGGTATTATACACATATTTTACACATATTTGCAAAAGATGAATAATTACTATAATTTTATATTCACAGATCATAACTTTAAGCTATTTCTAGGCATAAAAGTCTCATGTTTGAGAATACTGAGGACAAGAATGATCTTCCACAGTGTATCTTTAACGCGTGTGCCATCTACTTCTGTAGCTGCTGCTGCTTTAGAGGCTGCATTGGATCTATAATCTGCATGAAGTCACCCTATGGTGTGTTTTCCACATGTGGAGTTTCTGAATTCTTAGCCTCTCCTAAGCTTCATTTTAACAATGTAATTTTACTTGCCTATATTGCAGTTACCTTCTTTTTAAAATTTTACATTTTCACCTATGTTTACCTCTTTTCCATAATTTGATTATCGGTTTTCAAGGACAAAGATTTGCTTCATTCAAGTACAGGGATATGTTACTTCATTTTAAGACTAGTAGCCACAATTTTGCTAACTAGTACACTCAATAAGCACATACCATGATCCTTTTTCCCCTCATATAATAAAAATAAAATTAAAAAAAAATCTACTTTAAAACATTGTCCTTTTCTGTATGTGTGGAAAGAGAAAAAATTATGACTTCGTTTTTCCTCTAATTCAGGCTATATAATTTGATCTCAAGAAAAGATTGTAAAGCTGATGCTAGCATCTTTTAGATTTTTCACATAACTAGTTATTTGAAGACATTTATTTTTTATTTTTTTCTGTGTATGTGCCTATTTTATGTTGGAGCAAGTTATTGTTATAGCTCCATCAACAATATTTATTGGTGCCTATTGTGAACTCAACATTTTACTAGGGGTTGTTAGGGAAACAGAATAAGTATCAGATGTACTCATTGCACTGAAAGAACTGATAATATAGTCAAAAAATTAAGATCAATGCAAAAGACAGAAAGTAAACAAATCAAGACACTACCTAAGAACTGTTTTTACTTTGCGCAGAAGATATAAAAATGTTTTTAGAAACTACATTGAGCCATCACTGATAAGAAATACTCTGCATTCAAGACTTGTATCTGTTCAATGCAATTTTCTGATGATGGAACTAAATGAGGATCAAAGCAATTAAATAAATTGCCTTAGATCACATAGCTTGTAAATAGCAGGACTGGGATGCCACCCTGGCTCAAAAATATATCCACTAGTCCCTTAAGAGAAGTTTGGGACTAGAGGAGACAGAGGAAGCTTTATGGATGAGACAGTACAATGAATATTAATACTACTATTGATTGAGTGTTGGGTGAAAAGAACTCTTCTAAGCACTTGATATACATGATCTTAATTCTTTCTACAAATGCATGGTGTTCATATTTTGAGTCCTTCTTTACAGCTGCAGAAATTAAGAATAAGAGACATTAAATAACTTTACCAGTGGCACAGGAGAGTTGGAGCTTGGATTTGAAACAAGGTTCTCTGGCTCCAAAGTCAGTGTTTGCTCGTTTTAATTTAGAGACAAAACAAATGGAAAGCTGCTAAGAATTGCAAGCTACATGGCCATAACCAGTGATCTGAACATTAAGGAGAAGGCAGGATGTTAAGGTGTCAAGTGGGTATTATAAGATAGAGGTAAAGAAGGAAGTTGAAAGTAACTGTGATGTCTTTAGCCAGGACAACTGATATAATGACAGTCATCAACTGAAATACTACAGTAGAGCAACAAATATCATAGTGGGGAAAATGATGCTTTTGGTTTTGGTAGTGTTGAGTTTAAAGGTGCTACTCAGACATTTGCATGATACTGGGAAGGTAGGTTTGAAACTCAGAAAAACTTTCGGAATTAGAGATGTAGAAGAATTACTAATTTCAGTCCTTAAGGTGATGAAGATACTCAGTTGAAGACTGAAAAAGGGGCACCACATAAATTGAAAATGAGAAATTAGAGGCAGTAGCCAGTCATACAGGTGTTTTGGAGGCCAGTGGAAGGGAGTTTTTTCAGAAGATGAGGGATCAGCAGTGCTGGGTACAACAGAAGGAGCTAGGGCAACAACCAAAGACAGCTTTGGGTAGTGGTTGTCATTATCCACCTTTATGACAGCAATTTCATAGAAAGATTTTTTTTTTAAACACGGGGAAATATGGGCATGTTTGAAGGGTGTTTTATGTAAAGGATTGGCTGGTATGGAGGAGTCAGGTTTTGTACAACCTCAGGTTGAATTGCAATATATATGGAATAGACTTTATTTTCTGGGCATATATCTGGTAGTGTAATAAAGCAAGAAGCCATTTAATTTCTTACAGCAAAGTCTTACTATTCACTGTGATTGAAGAAAACCTTGATTTGTCCCTCTAGTGTGGGATAGCAGAATGATTCCACATCAGCATGGAGGAATTCAAAGAAGAAAGCTAGAAGCCACAGGCTACCAACTGTCCTAGTGATAAATGTTTTCTGTAACTGCTGAGAATGGTAAATAGATGTCAGAGTCCCTAATTAGCTCAGTACTGGGTCTGCAGAATTGCCAGTTCCAGTGCTCTGCTTCATTTACTTAGCATTAATACTTTCAGAGGTAAGCATCTTTTTAATGGGACAGGTAGACTCTTATGACCTAGATGGAAGCAGTGGCCTATTCATGAAAGTGGCCTTATCATGAGGTCCAATGTGGTCAATTGGCAGAGCTGGGAGAAGGCAGGGGGAAAACCAAACCAAAAGGAATTTGTTTTTCTAATTTCTCTCAACTTTCTTGAGGTATAATCGACAAATAAAATTCTAGAATATTTGAAATGTACATAGTGATGATTTGATATAGGTATACATTGTAACAGCATTCCTCCCGTCTAGTTAACACATCTATCATCTCATTTAGTTGGCTGTTTATTTTTAGTGAGAATTTTAATATCAGAAAATTTCAATTACGTAATACAGTGTTAAAATGACTATCACCATGTTATACATTAGGTCCTTAGACCTTATGCATGTTATAGCTGAAAGTTTGTGCAAAAGGGATATATGTAGATAGAGTCAGAGACAAACACATCTTTAATTATATATATGTATACACACGCACACATATATGTAAATATCTATGAAAGGATCTTGGAGCTCTGTAGCCATAGCTTTAGGGTCATGTAGCATGAACTCAAAAAATGCCATTGTTAATTTCATTGCTCTTCCAAAATAAACAAGTTAACACTGCTGCACCTGTCTGCTGAAACGCAATTCAGGACTAGTCCATAAGTCCAGAGTTTTCCACCTTAGAACTGATGTAGAAATGTGCCTTTGGTGACATTCTCAGAAATAGTGTTCTGAAGGAGATCAGATGTGTTTCTGATCCTGCCAGAAAAAGGGGCAAAAACTGCAGCCGATGCAAAAGTTTTTATGTCAAAATGTGAGAAACCACAAGGAGCCTTAACTCCAAGCCATGGTTATACTGAAATCATAGGATTAATAGTAAAGTAAATGATTTTTTGCTCAAAGGTTTAGCTTTAACATTATATACCTTTGTTTTTCTAAGTTGCTATACTTTCAATACTGCTTTGCTGTATTGAAAACAACCTCGGTGGGAACTCTGTGGGAAGTCAAGACAGGGCTATACGGCAGTGGCACAGCATGTGTGTCACGCTGCTTGCCGGAGACCCTCTACCCCCCACCCCCCACGACTGAAGCCAGCGGTCGCCAGCATGCGGCAGCAGAGAAGGACGAGAGCAGCTGGCGATAGGCCGGATGTTGCTCTTAGGGGCTGAAGAGCCCCGGCTTCGTGGAGGTCGTGGCATCGCTAGTTGACCAAGTCGGGGGCGACGGGCACATTGCTGCCAGGCTTGCTGGTGTCCATCTGCGTCTCCTCAACAGATGGATCTATGTGCATCACGACTCCCCCAACATGACCCTGACCCTGGTGCACTTTGTGGTCCCTAGACTTGGCTTGAACATCTCTGCCCTCCAAAGTCTGCCTCTTTCCACGTTCCTCCTCCTGGTCCTGGGCTTCCGTGGCTTTGGTGGTCTTCACCAACCTCTCTCTGTAGAACAATGCCATAGGCACCTATCAGCTGGCCAAGGCCATGACCACCCCAGAGATTACAGTCATTCAGACCCTCTGCTACAAGAAAGTCTTCTCCACCAAAATAAAGCTCACACTGATTCCTATAACTTAGGTGTAATCCTAAATTCTTATTACAATATGAAGCTTAATTTCCTTGGAATGGTGTTTGCTGCTCTTGGTGTTTTATTTTGCATCCCTTTATCAAGTGTGGATAAGAGCAAAACAGCATGAATTACAAGTAAATTCAGTGCAACTGCTGTGCTACCAGGCTCTGATGTCATCTGCCATGTTGTTGGTCCCCGGTGCCCTTCGTTGAGCCAGTTTTAGGAGGACTATTTGGTTCCTGTTTTTGCTTTGCTTATGATTCTGCTTTCTGGAGTAGTAGCTTTCATGGTGAATTTATCAATTTATTGGATCGTTGGAAACACTTCACCAGTCACTTATAACATGTTTGGACACTTCGAATTCTGGATTATTTTATTTGGAATATATTTCATTCAGGGATTTTGCTGTCGATTATTCAGGATCTTGACATATTATGTACATTATTTTGCATTCTCACCTACACCCATTTTAAACAGTGAACAAGAAGTAAATTGGTACAACGTCCTTAATTGGGTTTATGGAATAAAGTCACTCCAAGAAGATCAAAAAATATTAAGTGAATGAATTACTTTCAAATAAGAAAAAAATGACATTGCAAAATTCATTGAATGATCGTTTACAAGAAGTAAATAATAGAAATAATATTCGTAAATATGACTTTTAAAAAATAATACCTTTTTTCAAAAACTGAATTCTCTAAAACAGTGGTTCATGCTTCCTTTCAAAAATGATTGTATAAAGTATGTAGGATGAAGTACATGAAATAAAAGTTCTATAATAGTGACAAAGGACTTCTTATCACTGAACTGCAAGTGTGTTGCAGCTTTTAAGTATTCAGCTCTCCCAAGGAAGGACACATAGGACTCCTCTGCTTGCTGGTAGGTGGTCCCCAATATGAGCTCAACTATAATTTTTGCCAAAGTGTTCAAGTCTGAATTTAAATCTAGCATTTCTATTTTAGTTAATGTAGTATAACTTTCCTATTATTTTATTTACAGAAATGAAATATAATTTATAGAAAGCAAAGAGTAGTAAAGAAGGCCATAAGGTAAAATCCAACTCTAGCAGTACTATTTTTTTCTAGTAGAAATTGATGTAGGAAGTTATATGTTACCCAAAAACAAACTACAATTTCAACAGGTATTCTCTTGTTTTTGAGCTCTCAGTGAACTCTTGAAATTATACATGAAGTTAAAAAACAAAATAACTCCATGTTTAAATGGTCCAAGAAAGACTATAGATAGAATTGAACAGGTTTCATGTTATCTTGGTAAATATTCTCCTGGCCTCTGCACCTTTCAGTTGCTATTTTCTTAATTCTACCACCCTACTTTTCACATTTGAGGCATCCATGGATCTTTCTTGAACACTGAGGACTTGGAGTGAACTGTGTCCAGGCTTTCTAAGGTGGCCATGGAAAATGCCTATGCAACAAGTCAGGGCGAATGTTTTTCAAACACTAAGTAGAAACTTGCTGAAAATGGAAAGATTTGAAAGAGAAGTAGAAAATGATCAATATTAAACTAGTTCCATGAGTTCCTAAAGGAATATATATTTTTTAAATTAGGCTATATGGGAAATACATGATTTCCACGTAAGGAAATATATAGTGCCATATATTTAATTGCAAAATGTATTTCTACCTTCAAGCCTCTTGACATTAAAGCATTAAAAACAGTTGTTGATAAACTCTCAACAATAAATTGACTCAGGACTTATCATCTGCAGTCCATTAATATCAACACACTGAATTATAAATGGTAGAAAATTATAAGTGCAAATTAATTTTAAGATATTTGGTAACTGTCTTGTTTTCTGTGCTTTGTATCATCACTAAATATTCACAATTGATATTTTATAAATCGTTGATATTAAAAATTCATGATTTATAGCAACTGAAGGCTTATAATATCTGTTTTGCCATTGTAGGGTTTGCTTTCTGCCTTTGTTTTCTGGGCAGTGACCAGTAAGGCAAAGTGTAGTTCAAGGGGAGGAAATAAAAGCAAGTGGTAAAGACATCGATTTGGGTTTTGAAGAGTTTTTGTTACTGTTATTTTTAGCTGCATTATTGCTTTTGATGTGTATGTTGTTTGCTAA
Source organism: Macroglossus sobrinus (assembly GCA_004027375.1). Lineage (NCBI taxonomy): Eukaryota > Metazoa > Chordata > Mammalia > Chiroptera > Pteropodidae > Macroglossus > Macroglossus sobrinus. The sequence continues at coordinate 213,139 of PVKZ01001932.1, read as the reverse complement.
AAATCCTTAGAATCTTAGAATTTTCTCATTTTAAAATTGAATAGTATTTGGACTCCTTACTGAATATGCAAGTTCTGGAATTAGTATCATTTTTTTTTCCAGGCAGCTAAGCTTAATTAGTATGTTACTGGTTACTTTAAAAAAAGCATTTTAAAGGGATTATATTGCTCATATTTGTATGTGTTTCTGTGTGCACCGGAGCCTGTGTATGTGCAGGAGGTTAGGAGAGAAGAGTATTCAATAAAATCAAGGTCATTGTGTCATTTTCATTTAGAGATCATAATGAAAGGGGCTATGGGCTTTGCTTCAGTTTTCTGAAACTACTGGTGGTAATAATAAGTGCTGAGAATATATAGCTCCTATGTTTATTAAGATATTCCTTTCTTTTATTAGACACAGATCACTTGCACTATCTGCTATGTAATTTTTAATAACATTATCTCTCACACACACCCATAATTACTGGAATATAAATTCCATTAGAACAAGACCTTACCTAGCTTGTTTTCAAAATTATTCCCAGAATTTAGAATAGTGTCTAGACAATAGTAGATGCTCAATAGACATATATTAAATGAATAAACATATTAACTACCAAATTTATTATGACTTGTTTTTATGTAAACAATGGTTTCTGATAAAAGATCTTGTTCTGTGCTGCACATTGCTCGAATGTTTACATCATTCAGAACCTAATGTTTTTTTTACTCACCAGCTGTTTTAGGGTTCAATAATTTTTTAATATATTATAACTTACATTTTAATTAAGATTTGAGATCAAATAGAAGTTCTTAAGAAAATAAACTAACGAAGTATGTAAATATTAAAGTAATTATAAAATAATAAAACATCAGATTCATAGCCTCAAATGACCTGGGGAATGAACAATAAAATGTAAAACAACTAAACCTTCCTGAGTTCAACTAACTTCCAAAGAACATTGTGAACTTTTACAAATCACATCCTTCAGTGTCCTAACAGTAATGCTATGTTATATGATTTTTTTACTCAATAAATATAACATTGATGGAAATATGGTGCAGGGTCAGAATTGCAACAATAGTTATAATTTTATATTATTTATAAGAAGTATAGTAAAGTTTTAACTAATATTTCTAATACTTAAACTACTGTTATTGTTATCATTAGATGTGATTAATTGAAGGCACTGTAAAATACATCAAATTGTGTCTCTATATAGATAATCATTATAAGATAGCATTTTCATCATGACACTTATATCATACTTTCGTTGAGTATATTGTCCCATGGCACTGTTTCTGTAGTGGAATTAAACTTCAATTGGTTATAAAATATCTTTCTTCAGTGGAGGTCAAACTACTTTAAAATATTGTCTTAGTGTTTTTAGCTTATCAAGGGACTGTTGGAAAAATGATTTATTCTTATTTAGCAGGCAAGAAAATGAAAGCATAAACAGAGAAAGTCAATTGCATAAGGTCAACTGACAAATCATTTTTATGTGGTTGAGATCAAATTTCCCAAAGTCACAATTTAGTACATTGAGAGACTGAGCAATGCCCAAAACAGATCAGAGAAGTAAAAAGTCAAATGTTTACCTCGCTTGGTTAGGAAGAATGCAGTTGCTGATGCATTTTTAGAATCATGCGATTGAAGCTTTGAAAATTGCTGGTCAAATTATGCTCATGATTTGCCAGCTTGTATCCAGCAGCTTTTTATACTATGTCAATATGTTGACCTACTATGAAGTGGTAAAGAAATAAATTGGAATCAAGTGTTTAGGGATAGTTGTGATAATAAAATGAATTTCTAGTTGCAACAGATACTTGTCTTTGGTATTAAAAGAGCAAGAGACAAAGCAATAGAATATAAGAAGACCTATAAAGCTTTTTTAAAAAAATGAATATAATTACATTAAAGAATATTAAGGCAACCATGAAAAAAATAAAAGTAAAATTGAAATAGTGTCCTATCAATGAATCAATTAGAAGTGAATAATGAATCTAAATTACTGGACAGTTATAGTCTGCCTCATATTATCATGTATTCATTTATGATTCTCTTGGGAAGAGGTCTCTAAATTTACTGCTAGCAAATTCTTTTCTCTGTTTTTACCTTAGTTCAGTGTTTCCCAACCGTGTTTTCCAGAATGTAAGATCCACAGGATGCTCATATGAGGAATTTGGTCAAAGAAGTTTAGGAAATATTATATATATGACATATATTAACATTCCAGGCACCTTGCTTTAGAGACACAGGAAGAAGTAGCAGTGATGAGAATGGGTAAAAGAATGAGGGGATATGGCTGAGCCAAGATAGATTTTATTGGTCACCTCAAATATTTGCAGAATTGCTGATATACTTAAATGCCACATTCATTTTTCACTTTGCAGAAACATCAATTAAAAAATGCTTTGTGTTCTTTTGAATTATATAGTCTGTCAGAATTGTTAGATTTTTCTATTGAACATGTATAATGTCATTTTGAGACTGTGGAAAATAACATTCTGGGACTTTTTTTTTTTTTTTAATTCATAGAAGTTGTTTTCCTTAGAGTGAAACAACTTTAATTGAAAAGGTCATTGCTCAGAAATTGCTGATTCCAGATTTTTCTCTCAAATATTTTAAGAATTATTATTGTCACTTTTAATAGTGATCATGAAAAACGTTTAAAGTAGAAATTTATAGCAACTGTATTTCTCATTTAGTCTATCACACAAAACCATATATTTAATTTCTTGTCAAATGGAAGACTATTGGATGTTATTAACTTGAATGTGACACATATTATTTGTCCTTTATTTTTCAAAATTTGGAAAAGGGGAATTATAGTTTGAAAGCTTTTGAGATGCTGTAACAGGGCAAATTGCTTCGTTGATGCCTGGGCATTTGATTTGTTTTATTTATGCTAGAACATGGGAAGATTTTAAAACTAAGATTTGTTGAGAATTCCGTTTCATTAATATTTCTGTGTTAAATGCATAGTATTGAACTGTCAATGAAATATGAGACATTTTACCCAGTGACATTTTAAATGAATCTCATTGTAGGGGAAGCCTGTGGGAACACCAGATGCTGGAGCTTATTTCCGTGTGCTGGAAGAGCATGGAGTAGCTGCCTTGTTTACAGCGCCGACTGCAATTAGAGCAATCCGTCAACAGGACCCCGGGGCAGCCTTGGGGAAGCAATACTCTTTGACAAGGTGAATGGGATGCACAGTGCAAATTACATTAAAAACTGCAATCAGAATGAATAACTGGACATTTTATTTTTTTCTTGCATTGAAATACCTCTCTTGGAAAGAGCCAAAAGATTCTGAATGCTGTTAAGAATGACTGTTCTAAATATATCTTTGAAATATGTGGAATTTTAACTATATTTTTAAATACTATATCGTTTATTTCAGTGCAAATATTACCAAAATATTTTATTTTAAAACTACGCTGTTTATATATTTTTAAAAGTAAACTGCTGACTGACTTAAAATACACACACACGTGTATATATATATAAGTATATACACATACATACACACATATATACACACACATGCATTTGTCTTTTGAAAATAAAAGAATGGTTTACATAGAGGAAAATATTATTCGATTTCACGCATACAGATGAAACATGAAAATTGTAGTTCATATTATCTTTGTTGAAAGAGGAAGGAAATTATATTTTTATTATTTTGTGATGATATGCTCTGAATAGGTTAGATATTTTCGTGCTGGCTTATTGACATCCATTTTAGTTTAATGATATGTATATTCAAGATAATTGTAGCAATTTGTATCTTCAAGGCAGTTTCTAGCATCAATTCTCATTGAACCTGTTTGAAGTAGGTCACTGCTATCATAAACTAAACAGAGGTTTTATAGTTTCTTCAAGTCAAAAAGTGTGTTTGAAATAAATTGGTTTGAATTTTTTAAGGTAAATACCAGATGTTACGAATTTTATGTTTTTATATCCCAAAGAAAGAGTTAAGAGAGATACCACACACCAATTATAGATGTAAGCAAGAAGCTTTTAATTTGGGCACAGTTAGTGGTTTTACTTGTTTCTTTCTCCTCTTTTTTTTTATTTTATGAAAAAAATAGATTTGGATTTATGTCAAAATTTATAATCTAAAGAATACACTTCATTAAAATAAAAGGTATTCATAAAATGAACCCTCTATTTTAATATTTCTGTTCACGCTCTATTTGTTCATTTATTTATATTTTAGTTTAGTTTCTTCCATTTCAGTCAGAAGGATAGAAATATAGATTTTGGTAAAAACATCTGAAGCTGTGTACAGTTTTCAAGTCTTAAGACAATTTCAGCGCTTTTGAAGAAACAGTGATTGTAGTTCCTTGCAGTGTCTCTTTACTGACAGGTGCATGCAGTTGCCGGGCATGAAGTTGTGTGACCAGCAAGCTAAAGTCTTTCATTTGCTGCATCATCATCTTTTCCCATTTGTATATAGGTTTGAAATGCTATCTTTTATTGTGAAGGCAAGAATTGTTTCTAATTTGCCTAATGTATAAAGCATCAAAAAATACTAAATGCCTATTAAATTATCACTTCTCAAACTAATACACATAGACATGGAGCATGAGATTTTAGCATAAGAAAAATTGCAATAAATTCTCTCTGTCATGCCCCTTTGTCTTTAGGCACCTAAATTATTTATGATGATGTGCACACATGTTTTTAATAGATATGTAGGATTGCAGACAAACTCTACAAACACTCTCAATTATTTAAATTACTACTAATAATAAATGCAAACACTTACTGAAAATCTACCATGTGCCAGGCATAAGCAGTTTTTCTGACTTTATCATCACAATAAGTAGTAATTGTCATTATCTTCACTTTACAAATGGGTAAGATCAGGCCCAGAGAATTTAAGTAACTCTTTAGAATGAAACTAACTCAGGCAATCTAAGGCTCACATTCTTAACTAAATACCACAGCATACTCTTCTTATGAGAAGTAAATTAGGAAACTTAACAACACAGATATTTTTGTCATTCATGGGATAAAAGCAGCTTTTGCTTTTCACATATTTTCAGTCTATTTAAATAATACCTTTGCTTAACTGTTTTAATAGATTCTTACTTATGAAATAAGAGAATGTTAAAAAACAGAAAGGATCTCAGAAATCCATTTATCTCATTTCAGAAACAAGGAAACTGGGTCCAAAAAAGTTGAGTTTGTGTTAGAGACAGAATAAAATTCAGAACTCAAATCATACAGCTATACTTTTATATTTATGTTCAAGACATTTCATACTTCCTGAATTGACTTTTGCTAGATATTATCATTTCAGACTCATGATTATTTGCAGAATTTCTCTTTTTTTTCTTATAGAACATTTCAAGGGATGAATTTTTCTCTTTAAATGTGTTACATATCTCATGAAATATTATTTTAGAATAAATTTGGAAATTTGCCAAAAATTTTAGCTCAAAACAAATTTAAGAGTCTACTCTGAAATAGAGAACTGACCAGAATTATAAATTCATTTGATCATAAATGACTAGAATTTGGAAAAATAGAAGTTATCTAGTATAATCATTTCATTTAATACTTGAGAAAACTTCGTCATAGAGAGGTGAGATAGCATTCCCAAGATTACAAACTACCCTGAGACGAAGCTGGGACTAGGCAGTACAGTATGGTATTTAAGATTCTGACCCTGGAGTTAGACTCTCTGTGTTCAATCTATCATTTACTGGCTGTGTGACCTTAGGAAAATTACATAGCCTCTCTGTTCTTCTCTCCCTTTCTTGCCCCTTTGCCTTCTCTTCCCTTCCTCTTCTACCTCCTGCTCCTTCTTTTGATGGACTATAAAGATAGCAATAGTAAAAGAATAGAATGAAAATAAAAGATACATAATCCACCATAAACACTTGAAATTGCTCTTAACATAGACTAAGCCTTAGCTATTATTAATATATCTGCTCTCTAATTCACTGCTCTCTTACATCATACTGGTTTATTTTCCCATAATTTTCTAGTTCAGTATTAATCAAGTTAGAAAAAATTCAGTGCTGGGATTTCCATTCAAGATTTCACAGTACCTCATACTTGATGCGGCCTTTCTTTTTCAGTTACATAGCAATGAGACCTAATACTAAAGAGAAAAAGTGGAGCATCAACTAATAATTTTGTATTAATTGAGTTGAAAAATAAAGTAAACATTTCTATGGACTAGAAAGGAAATATACTTGCAAAGTGATAAAGCTGGTTGTAGTCAGATGGATCCCACATGGAAATGCCATCTGAGTATTAAGCAGGTTAAACATAAGTAAATTCTCATTGGACATGTCATTTGAAAATTATAGAACACAAATTGAGGCTAGGTGTAAAGCAGGCATTAACAGAGCAATAGAGACTCAGATACCCTTACTTCAGTGGTAACCTTAGAGCCAGCTTTGTGCTTAAAGTCAGGCTGGGGTGGTGTTCCTCAATTAGGAGAGGCTGAGAATAAGGGTTCTCAGTTGTTTTCTGGGACTATGACTCAGACCAAGCTTTGGTCCAGTGGTCTGCAAGCAGAAACTGAAGCAATTGCTCACCTGTCATCTTGGAACAGGATCTATGATGTTCTCAGTACCACTGCGGATTAATAATTCTGGACCATCATTATGGCATTGGACCTCTGGGAAATAGATAGATAAATAGATAAAAATAAAAACAAAGAACTTCTTTTTCAGAAACAGCCAGAAAAATAAAATTCCAAAACTCATGAAGAACTCTAATGTTAATAAAATCAACAGCTAGAACACGAATTCTTTCCAAGTGAGATTTATTTCGTAATATAGTAAAATCAAACCTGAAAATAAGTATGTTAAAGATGATCAAAGTCATAAAGTGACCATTTATATAAAATTACTAAACATCCAATGGGCATGAAAGAAATAAAAAATACAATGAATGGTGTAAACTAAGTAAATAAATAAAATAAATAGAGGGGCACAAAGGCTCTTAAAAATTACAAGATAGTATTGAGAAAATTACCCAGAGAATCAAAAAGTAAAAACTCTGAAAGAACAGTTAAGAGACTTCTAGAGAAGAATAATAAACTACAAATATGTCTAATAAGAATTTCAGAAGAAAACAATGGAAGAATTGTTAGAAATAATCCTTGGAGAGCCAAAAATTGGAAACGATACAAATTGAAGAAAGGTATGGATCCCAAATGGAAAGTGCCATTCAAGTACTAAACAGGTTAACTCTAAGGAGATTCTCATTTGACATATCATTTAGATATTGTGGAACATAAATTGAGGCTATAGATTTTATCAATTATGAGAGGGAATCAACAGAGCATCAAAGAGAGAAATCAAACTGATGCCAATAGATTTTAGTTGACAATTGTGGAAGATCTTTAATGTGCTAAGGGAGAATTGTCAAACTGAAATTTTTAATTGAAGACTGAGGGCAAAATAAAAAAATGTTTATGTGGACAAAACTAGAGGAACTTAAAATCCAAAGACGCACATGGGGAAATAATGTGGGACACAAAAAATAAGCAACTGCAAAAAACAGTGAAAGATATTGAATTTATGTAGTTAGTATACCAATTGTAATGAGATACTGTATTTAAAAATAAGGAAAAATTGATTTTGTTACTACAAATGGTGGAGGGTTTTTCCAAAAGGTAATTTGAATTTTCTTGTGGGGAGCAGTAGAAGAAAATAGAATGAAGGAAAGGTGGTGATAAATCACAGGGACATTGGTGGCAAAAAATAATGATGTTCTGTCATGTGAACTAGAAGGTGATGAGGCATCACTGAAATAATCTATTTGTATTTAACTTCTGTTGGCACAAGTGAAGAGTAATTTTCACTTGTTTGGTAGTTTGTGGACCTTGAACAAAACATTCATTTGAGTTTATTTCTGCCCTTACTTTATTACCTGAAAATTTTTTGCCAGAATTTACCTTTAGCTTTTTATACATTTCTGTTTATCTTACTATCCATTTGGACTAAAATTAATTTTATAACATTACCATTTTTGTTTCACTTGCTTAATTTTTGCCTGCAGTTGAGTCTTAAATTGTACTCAGTTTTATATAGAATTAGGAAAATGTATTTAGGTCTCATTCCCATTAATTCCTCCCTTTTTCCTACGCTGGATATTATCTTTTTAGGATTATACATTTGGAAGTAGATTACTTTTTCCATGAATTATCATCAATAGAATATCACCTATATAGTTATTAATCTATAATGACCTAGGGTAGCACTATCTAATAAAACTGAGCTCTACAGTATGGTAGGCATTAGCCACATGTCACTACTGAACTCTTGACAAAGATTGATACTAATAAGAAATTGGTATTTTTAATTCTGTTTAATTTTAACGAATTTAATTTTAAATAGCCACAGGTGGCTAATAGCTACCATATTGTACAATGCAGATATCGACATATGTAATTAATGTGGGTAAACTTAACCTTCAAGAAATTGTAAAATAACTGTGTAAAAAATAGCTAATTTTAACTTACATAAAATATATTTTTAATCAAAAATATGTTTTTGAATTTTCAAAATGGGCACTTATCTCTATTATTTATAAAATAATGGCAAGGTCATTAATGAGAAATTTAACTGATGAAAAGCATTTTTTTTGTTTTTTTGCAAGCTACTAGTGTTCTTTAAAAAAATTATTAAGACAGATCATGTCTTTAGGCTTGAATTTATCTTTAAATTATCTTATAATTTATCTTTTAATTATAGATTTATACTTTTTTCTTTCAGTAATAATTTGGTTATAAAAATATTAAATTGGGTGGCTCCATAGTGTAGTGGTTAGCACGTCTGCTTTACAGGGTTCGTCCCTCAGGTGGAGCCATGGACCATACCTGGGGTGCACCAGATCCCCGAGTGTTGCAGGCCTCCCCTGTGCGCCAGATTGCCGGCCCAGGTGCACACAGTGAACGTGTAGGAGGAGATGCCCCGCCTTCAGAGACCCAGTTCTTAAGGGGAAACTGCAACATCCATAGGTCAGAGATGAAAGTGCGGGTAGGGGGGATTAAGGAGGAGAAAAAATAATAAAGTTATTAAAAAATATATTAAATCACATGGCATGGTTTTGTTTACGATGAGGAATTAGGAGTTAAATAATATTTGATGAAATATTTATTAAAAGATTTAAAATAGTTTCATTGTCCTAAATCTTACTTTTGTTTATAATATGTTTATGTTGGTTAGTATTATAAAATTGAGAGTCTGTAAAAATAATACAGGGATAAAAATAATAAGTTTGGGGCATTTTTAGGACATTTAATAAAAAATAGATTAATAATTTCTAGTGTATTTAAGGAAAGGAATCATCTATACTACTTTGACAGTTTTCAGAATTAACAATAATTTCAAAAATTTTCCTCTTTTTTTAGTAAAAAGTAAAGTGATTTTAATGAAATTGAAGATATTTTCTGACTTACAAAGAAGCCAGACAGCACTTTTATCATTCTTTAGAAAAGACAAACCTTTTTATTTTGCTTTTTAGTGCCAGCATGAGATTACTACCATAATAGTTTTAATGAAATTAAATTCTAAGGGAAAAAGGAATAGAATTATAATGCTAAATCATAAGAAAAAATACTAAGTTTTAAGATCTGTAATGCTGAAATTTGCCATCAGATGATAACTCAATGCTAATGCATGATTTATTATTGTAATCAATTAATTAATTCATTGTAGTTATTTAGCTGGGAAAACAATGCCAAAAATTTAATTAAAACTTTAAAAAATGCTGGTAATATCAAGTTATTAGTTATTTCTTGATTAGCCAAAAATTATTTTGTTGTGTGCTTTTTTTAATTGAAAATATTTTGCATCATTTTTATTAATCAATATTTTTGAAGTTCTATATCTTTAGTTTTCTATATAAACTGAACATACAACTATGTGGACCATCTAGAGCTCTTTGAAGTAATCTGTGGCTTGATAGATGACAGAAATGTGGCCTCTGAAATCTGTAAAACTCTTTCAGTTGTTCTTTGCCTCTGCTGTTGGAATCAGCCAAACCTATCATTTTATAAATTTTAATACAAAGTATCTAAGTGCATGATATTTTTTATTTTTCTCATACAGAAAACTGTTAGAAATTTATTTTTGCTCTTAAAAAGTTTGAAACTAATCTGTTCTATTACATATGTGCTATTGATGAAGAAAGAAAGTAGAAAAGATACAGTATGCTCTAGAAATACCTTCAATGAAATTCAAAGAATAGCTTCTTTTTTAGTCAGTTCGAAAACCATTTTTGAAACCTCCTGCAGTCATAAATGGCAAAAATACAAAAATGCTAATATGTTATATCTGTGTTTATATGTGTGTTCTTCCTGTCCTTCAAATCTCCTATGATTTTATACAACAACAATAAATATGATATTTTAAGTTAATCTAAATTATAAAGGATGTATCCATTGTCAGTCATCAACAGTATCTGTTTGGTACAATTTGCAGAAGCAAAAAAACAGTGGAACTACAGATATTTTTATTCAGTCTTTCCTGCTGCTACAATTTGTCATGGATACCTGTGTTTTCCTCTTATGTTTTTTTTAAATTTTGCATTTATTTAATATTAAGTATTTGAGCATTTGGGTTTGTTTGTTTATGTGTTGGTTCTCATCTTCCAATGATACACACCGTATTTCTAAAAGGATTGTCAAGGAAATGAGAATAGTCGTGTGAGAATCAGACTTGTTGTTCAGACCTCCTGAAAAATTCTGTGTCCACCTCTGCTTTTGTTCCCTGGGGGCAGCCAGGATTTGGGTTCTCACCACTCTCCAGGGAGTAACAGCCTTCCAAAGCCAGGCCCTTGGCTCCTTCCCTCCACCCTCCACACCACTGCCAGCAGTGTCTTCCTAAAGCAAAAATCTCCCTATACCACTCTCCTGTTTAAAATCCTTAATTGGCTTTAATTAGCTTCTCAATGCCTTCATGATGAAATTCAATTCTTCAGAATGTTCTACAAGCCCTTTTTTAATGATGCCTCTCTAGAGGGCATCGCTTGTTCCTCATTTGCCCCATAAATGCATAAAATTCTTAATCATAAGTTTTTTAAAACATTAGGAACCTGTTTGAATGACACAGTTAAAATATCTTTATATTTTTTAGTCATAGGATTATCAATAAGATGGCATTTATAATTTTAATTTTGTCTTGTTTTAACATGGGATCTAAAATTGTAGATGTATGCGCCTCATTTTATTTATTTATTCATTTTTCTTTTTTCACCCCATTTTAAGCTTTAAATCTTCACCTTAATCTCTCTTATATTTTAACTTACTTTTAATGACTTAAATATTAATGTTTCATTCTTCTATAACAGTTCTATCCGATGAGTCATAACTGATAATTCAAATTTTAATTTCAAGCAATTAATAAATGAAAACACATTTGATTACCTGAATTTTTATCCCAAATTGCAAATTTATATATAGTAATTATCTGACTTTTCTAGTTCCTGCTTCATTAATTCCCTTTTGCTCTCCCATTCTCATTCCTGTTATCTGTCTCACTTCTTTTTTCTCAAAGGTTCAAATATTGCCCTAGCAGCCTATTAGTATACTTTAAGAGGGTGCTCACCAAAGTGACTGATCCATATTGTTGAAATGGTTTCATAGCAAAGACTACTAAAAGATATTTTTCTGGTCTGAAATTTGAAATTATGCTTCTCTGTCTTTATTAAGACATCTAAATTTTACTTTTGGTACATATCTTGTCAAAGGATGGCTTCTTGATAATTTTGGATATGTAGTTGGAATATATGCCACTAGATAGCTACTCAAACATTATTTTTGACAGTGCATCACACAATTATTTGAAGGCCTATAACTATGCCAAATTATTAAACCAGACCAAAACCCATATTATGCAAAGCCATTGTGATAATAGTCTTTTTATAGAAGCATTAAGTAGTAGATTACCTTTGCTGCATTTATTGGCACATGCACACCCATACACGTACATGCATACTGATCCAAGTCAAAAGAAATTATTGATGTAATTGTTTGAAGAGAAACTGTGTATACATTAAGTTAAACATTTTCATCGTTCTGGAAATATATACTATATTAAATTAAAATTTTTCATCATCTTGGCTAGTGTAAGAATTCTGCTGCTTCTTCAGAAACTAATGTTCTGACACTGAATTGTCCCATTTGGTAGCCACTAGCTAATGTGACCAATAAAAATGAGACTAGGTATGAAAAAGACTAAACTATTACACTAGTAATTTTTATGTTTATTACATGTTGCAATAATATTCCTATTGTTTTGATAAAACATTTTAAAGTTAATTTGATCTCTTTGAATGAAGCTATTTAAAAATTTTAAAGTACGTATTTCTTGTATTTGTAATTCACATTACAGTTCAATTGGATAATACTGATTTAGGTAATCTTCATGAATTCTATTAAGTCATTCAAAAAATAAGATGTTGCAATAAGATAATTTTATTTCTTGAATATCTTTATATTAGCAAATGGTGATCCTTTTTTCTCAAAACCTATTGAACAGTAGTAACATTACATTCAGTATTTTACACAAATTTACTATAGCCTCCTTTGACACCCTTATATATAGATAGCCTCATCTATAGATGAAAATTATCACAAATAATTATCAAGTGGTAGAACTTCAAGTGTAGATGTGATTTATCAGTGATTCATTTATATTTGAAAATCAGTTAACATATTTTCAGTTGCTTGTTTGCAACCATGATTTTCTATAGAAGTATTAAACTGTAATTTTTTCAACTCTTGAGGCTAAACTGTACCTTTGGGGTCATGATAATTTATAAGTTAGGGAGGATGTTAAAGTTGATCCCATGAGAATATGATCATTCTGTCTGTTTAATTGCCCACCTTCTATAAAAGTTCATGCTTTCTCGAAGTCTGAAATTTCCTCTCACAACTATATTCTTTTTTCTGATTTTACTGTGCCTTTGCTTTCACTTCTTTTTTCTTCTAAGACTTCTAATTTCTTTCCCCACTATTTTTCCTGATATTTTTTTCCACCATGGTAATTCCTACTTTGTTTCCCCATTTCTCTTGCCTGGCCTTGATCCACCACACATCCCTTATAGCATTGATTTGCCATCCCTTCTTTTTTGTACTATACTCAATCTGTGCTATCTGTACTTAGCCTCCTAGAGTGCTGAGTTTATGAAAGCCAAGTGGCTAATCTTTAGTTCTTTCACTTTTAGGTTATACATTTAAAATTTCCTAAAATAGCCAGAATTTTTCTCTCTTCAAATCACTGTTCTTTTGTCAATTTCCACACTCTTACAAACCAATATGCCTCCTCTTTTACTCAGAACAATGAGTCGAGCTGACGTAAATTTTACCAATTCCCCACCTCTGTACTTCAGCTGTCTAAGCTTCTAGAAATGTTTAAATATCTAAAATTCCCAGGTATTTTGACTGGTATTAGGTATAAAGATGAATACTTCTAAAGAGCTCACATGCAGTCCACTGTGGGAAATAGATAAGAAACAAGTATGGAATGAGATACATGTTTATAGCAGAGAGAAGAAATACGAAAAAGAAATCTGTGGCTATATTACATTTTCCAGGATGGGTAGGCAGATTTTCATTTGTTTGTTCTTTGATGATAATGAATTAACTCTTTATACATATATTACTTATTTTGACAGGTTGCTGGGCATTGAGAATGGAAGAAAAATAGTCATTTTCTCAGTGAACCACCAATAGCATCAAACAAATTTTATTTTTTTATTTTATCTTTTTAAAAATTTTTTGGCCTGGTGCTACCTGCCAAAGATTCCTCATCTCTTAATAACTTTGTATTCCTTGTGATAAGAGCCTTTTTTTACCTGGAAGGCCATAATGGTATTTACTTTTTAATCACCTATCTTTCCTATCTATCCTTGGAATAGGGGAAATATATGCTAGGAATCAGGGTAATCTTTACCAAAGGAACTTGTGAGAAGAAACGTGCATAACATTTATGAGCATATTTGTTGTCTTTGCTGATACTTGAGAGTGTGTTTTTGTGTATAGACCTAAGTAGAATACAATGAAATTTGGGCTGAAATTAGCAGAGATAGGAATTAGCAGAGAGAAGAAATACGAAATTCAAGGAGGAAAAGACTTTGCATCTTTGATCGTTAAATGAATATGACAGATATAAAGATGAACTCAATTGCTCTTTTCAGAAATGAGATGTTGTATCTGTGAATTCTAATTTTGAAGTAACTGTTCAGTGCTGTGCTGTATATTTGGGTCAAAACAAATAATGCCTCTCACCATTTTGCAGTATGATATACTGGTACTATGACTGTTTTCCACTGAGAGAATTAATGTGATTAGATTTCATAATGTTCAAAAGAATGTAGATGAAATTATTTAGATTTATTTTCAAGGAATAATTTGAATTTACCTTCCTCTTACATTTAGATTTAAAACATTATTTGTGGCTGGAGAACGATGTGATGTAGAGACCCTGGAATGGTCCAAAAAGGTCTTCAGAGTACCCGTCCTAGACCATTGGTGGCAAACTGGTGAGCATTTTCAAAGCATGTACATAAATATTGCAAGAATGCTTAAAAACGCTGCAAGGAATGGAGGAAATTATGAACTCTCACCATCTAGCACAAACTTAGGATTCAAGTGGTCTGATTTCAGCAGAAATAGACATTTCTTTGATTATCCTATTGTTAAACACATCTTCATAAATGACATTGATGCCACCGTTCTCTTGGTCCCTAGGTATAAAGCATTGAAGACTTCTTTTGCTTTTCCTTCTCTTTGTTTCTTACATCCAGTTAAGTCACTGAATCTCAGATTTTCCTTTGAAGTGTCTATTGGATTCATCCCACCTTCAGAACTCCCACTGCCTTTGAGCTGTGGCAGCCTCATTATCATCTGCCCTGATTTAAATTATCTTCATCACTCATCTCTCTTCTCTCTGCTTTTCTATACATTCTGCACACTGCTCCACGAGTAATTTTTTTTTCAAGCACTATTTCTCTCGTAGAATTTCCTGTGGTTCTCTGGCTCACTTCTTGTGTTCTATAAAATTAAATCTCTTCTGCCTAGTATTCAAAGGCAGAAAATGTATTTTCTCTCTCTCTCTCTCTCTCTCTCTCTCTCTCTCTCACACACACACACACACACACACACATTTCTTTACTCATTTGGTTTATTCTCTATTTTCCTCCTACTAAGTGGTCCTTAAGAAACTTTGGTACAAAAACAAAAACTTCGGCTGTTTATTTTGAGGGGGTAATTGTGTACATATATGAAAGTACATAGATGACCTGGAATTTGTTTTCCTCCATACCGAGTGTAGGGATTTTGTTGAGTATACCTCTAAACCACTGAAAGTAGCTATGAGAACCTTGTCCCTTCACATGTTCATATTTCAGTTCGATTCTACTTAGAACAACAAATCAGATCAATTCTTTTATATTAGTGTTTTCTGAATTTCCATCTTCTGAGCAACTTGTACAGAGTATCAAATTTGGATTAAAAATAAATAAAATTTCTTTACAAAAATTAGGTCTGATTTTTAAAAAGGATTAGAATCTAGACGATCAAGTGAGTGACAAAAACAGAAATTTAGTGTTTGATATTTTACAACTCTTTGATTCTGATAATTGTACTTATATTATCTTCTTGGATATTGCTCTTTGGAAAAGTGTATTTTCTACATCATTTGTAATATGAAATATAAAATAAATGATCAGAGCATAATATCTGTTTCTTAAATAAGATGAAAATCAGAAAGAGGTTCAATTCCCTTTAGTTTGATTTGCTAAAGGAGAAATTTCTTATCTAAGTTTAGATTTGTAACTATTTAAGAGATGATACTGAATTTGGAGAACGAGCAATGCTGTGTAGAAATACATAAAAACAAGTAAAGAATTATTGCCTCAGCAAGAAAGAGTATTTATAGAATTGATAAATTTTGTATTCACCAGGAAAGTTCTAACAGTTATTTCCTGAGCACAAAGAGAAAATATCTTCTTACCTTTGAGATAGTTTTTCTTTCCTGGTCAAATGGAAGGATTATTTGTAACACAAAAGGTACCTTACACAAATGCTTGCAAAAGACTTTTGTTTTTTCTTTCTTAAAGTTGCATATGCTGAAGCTTGTTGAAGGAAACCAACATGTTAATAAATAAGATTATGATTCGTTTTACTTTTTATTGATATGTTCGTATATAACAGCCTGTGCAGATATATGTAGTTAGTGCATTCAGGCTTACAAAAAGCTCCCTGAAGCCTGAGAAACAAGCATATGAGGTCTCTGGTGGGTACTAAGTTTCACTGAATCCGTAATTTTTCTTTAATGTATTGTTCAGAGTGAATTAATAGCCACATTATGTCAGTGTGCTGTCACTTTAATCAGATTTGAATGGCTGCTCATTACTGTGGAAAACAGAGCAGATTTCTACTAATAATGACGGATTTTTTTCCATCCCCCCATTCAGTTGTATAGCATTTGATACTATGTCCAATTTAAGTACACAAATGCATGCATATAGATATGTAGGTAGGTAGATAGCTAGCTACCTAGGTAGTTTTGTACTTTATAAAAGAAATTTATTCTAGATAATGCAGATATCAGGTACTAACAAAGTCTAGTTAGAATCTTTATTCATTTTCATAGAAGATATCCATTCATTATTTTCAAAGCTGTATGTTGTGGTAATTGTGAAGTGATACTGAAGTTTAACATTGGTAACCCTTCACCTTTCTTTCTTAAGGTGATATCAAAATAATTTTAAATTACCAGGGGAAAAAAGACAAGTACTTTGTGGGTTACTGTTAACTCTTAGAAAAAAGAAAGACAAATTTAATATTTCTAACACTTTCATGAATTTCTTAATATTTTACATATCATCTAGATGGTGGAACACTTTTTCGAGAAGTACGGCAATACAAATTGTTAAGCTTTAGCCAAAGGAACACTTTTTATTTCAAATTTCAGGTTTTCTACAAGGTCTCTCTGTCTTGTTATTGACTTAGAAATTGATTTTTTTTATACAACTGCATACCTTTATGAACCTTCCATACAATGTGTAATTTATGGACCTACTTTCTGATTACATTAATATACGTGTACATGAGCTGTTTATAAACTGTGATGATAATTGGAATTAGTAAGAAATGTGTTAAGTAACTAAATGTATGAATAAAACTTGATTAGTTCCTGTGACTTGGGTTAAGAGGAGACATTGCAGTCAGTACATTTTATTAGCATAGTGGTTTTGTTACACAGTGAAATTTGTATTAGTAACAACAGCTTTCCATTGACTAGCATCCTCTTTTGGCCCATTAATATCAGCTTTGATGTCTGAGTTGAATAATATCTAAGATTCTAAATTGAGACCTAATCTGCGGAAAATTCAAGAACAGATCGATCCCTCATAGGAGCATTTTAATCAAGAATTATTTCTGTTCAACACCACTGAATCATTAAGCCCTTGTTTTGGATTGTTATAATTGTAAACATTTTATGTGCTTATAAAGGAAACTGGTCCTGCTAAATTTAAATAGGTTGTATCTATTCGATTCATAAATCTGAATAAAAGACAAATTGTCATTTTCCCAGATGTTTTATCTTCACAGTAACTTATCATAAGATAATTGAAAACATCTGGATGATTGACGAAATTTTTAATTTTATTTTTTACATAGAGAAACAGAAATGTTACAATCTCAATTTAAAAAGGGAAAATTAAGAGAATAGATAATGTTCCATTAAGATATGATAATTTATATGCAAAAATATAATAGAACACATTGTCCTCAGGTGTACCATCACCAGATAAAACACTGTACTGTTATAGATAATTTTTAGTACGAAGAGTAGCTTTTCCAAAAATCAGACAGGAAGCACAATTTTAGAAAGGAAAAAAGTGTCAGTTCTGTGCATAATGTTCATTGTAAGAATTTTTTTTCTAATGTAAAAGGACTATAAATGGTTGTTTTTCTTATGAGTGAATGAATAAGTACAAAAAAATTTTCATTCTTTAAATTTCAGAGACTAACTACTAAAATCTCAACACAGTAGAACTCACTCCTTTTTTGATGTTCTTTCTTTTCTTCCTCCATTCCTTCTTCTCTCTGTTTTGTCTCTCCCTCTTTTCCTCTCTGCCTTTCTTCCTTTCTTCCCTATTTACTATATGATATTGTATTGGTTTAGAAACAATTGCTACAAAACAGCATAAGGTCCTACTTATTAATGTTGTTTAATATTAAATAGAAATACTTTATTCTTTCACTTATTATTAGTTAAATTAAATACAACAGGCTACAAAGTTAGAATATTTAAATTCCACAATGGCTTTTATACGGGACAACTTGGTAAAGGGTTCAGATCAAAAGAATTCATGATTCTTTTTACTTGCTGGCAGTACATATATGTGTGGTTCCTATCAAAAGATATGGAGCTTACATTGAAAGTGTTTCAAGTATCTTTATGCCCAGTAGTGATGAAATGATTGGAAAGACTTAATGACCATCAACTTGAGCAGCTCAGGGTGATTCTGTTGTTGGTTTATTTGTTTTGTTTCCATCACTTCAATAGAGGACCAAAATTCTTAGTCACCAAATGGATTGAGACATTGGTGACCATTGAAGTTATTGATCTTACTTTATGGGCCTCCAGTCATCTTTGTTGTGTACTTATATCTTGGAGTAACCACAATATTTCTCTCCCGTTTGATTGAACTACTGCATTTTTAATTGCAATTGCCAGTTATGAAGCAACTATATTTTATATATAGCCTAAATCCTCCTCCTTTGAGGAGGAATTTGATAATTCTGGATTTTATTAAAGTAGATCTGAAGGCCCCAGCAGATTCAATCACACCAGTTTTTAAATCGAAATCATTGATCCTAAAGCGCACATGTCTTAATACCACATTATTAAAATGTGTCAAGGCTCCTTGATGTGATAATCCTTATTTTTGCAGTATTGTAGGCTATACTTCCTGAGAAGGGACAACTGGGACGGTAGTGTTAACTTCAAAAATTGGTGAGGCAGAGCCAATCCAGTCTTTATCCTTAGGTCTATCTGGAAAAGATTCATTAGCCCAGGATTTTTTAAAGTTAGTAATACATTATATTTACAAGAAGCAAAACCACAAAGTAGAATAATTAATTATAGTTTAATAGCAGTTATCCTAAGCAGAGATCTCTATGGGAAATGGTATGGTCTCAAATATAGTACTATTATTCCTTCTAAGGAAACTTATTGTGAATATTTAGTCAAGATTTGAGGATTTGATAGTGAGGTTATCAAAGTTTAAACCATTCTTTTTCCTGGATTCTCCTCTTCTTTTGTTACCCTTGCACTCTCTGACATTCCATCTTCACGCATCTGAGTTGATATAATTACTGCAGAAAGGTTTCAATCTGTCAGTCTGTAGTTCTAAGTTTAGTCTAGAATAGGAGTTTTCTTTATCCCTGAAATTCAACACTGGAAGCTTTATGGCTCTTGTTTCTTCTACCTTTTTTTTTTTTTTTAAAATATTGCACAACTATGTGCTAGACATGTGACTTTCTCCTAACTTAAACATACTTAGCTTGTGTCTCTTGCAAAATTCTGTATATTTTCCTGCAAAATGCCGTCATAGGGCTAGCATGTAAAAAGGCTCTATATGGCTGACATAACAATGAAGAAAGCATCTTCTTGGTGACTTTACCTTAAAGACTTTATTTAAAACCTGTTCTCTGTAGTTTTGGTGCTAATAGCCGCTAACTAATGTTCCTCTGGCTGCAGATCTTAAAGTAAAATATTTCTTGTGCAACCAAATGCTGCTTTCCTAGGTTTTGCTTTGTAACTTCTTGTCATTCCCTGCTCCTGAGTTATTTCATCAAATTTGGGCTATGATGGTAGGGTTTCATTAAAGTGCATGCCAGTATTTTCAAAGACAATGGACTGAACTAGAGTCTTGAAATGTGGCATTATGGAACTCGAAGGGCTGAGTTGGACTGGACTGCAATACCACTGCCTTATGAATTGGGTTGTGCAGGATATATCTTCTAATGTTTTCAAATAGTAGAATGCAGAGTCTTTAGTAATATGAATGAATTACTACTGCTGCATTTTTTCTTTGCTCAGTGTAATGGTCAAAAAGAAATATATCTCTTTTTTTCATTCATAGAAGAGAAAATTTATATAGTTTAGCCTGAGAAGTTGTGATTGTGAGAAAAACACTTTTACAGACACAGTGTCATCTTAGAAATGTTCAGCTAGCTGTGCTGACAGTATCCATCTGGCAGGAGAGAAAAATGTCGTGATGTCATCTTTGTTGCCTAGCAACTACAAATTTTTTTTTTCATTTAGAGCAGTCTTTGTTAGTATAAAGTAGGTAATTTTTATTGATAATTTGAGAAGCAGGAGCTTAGAGGTGAGCTATGTGAATTTGGTTTGTTGGAGGAATAATCTTTTGTGTAAGGTGGGCTTGATGAGGCTTTCTCTTTTTGAAAGTGATTAACTGTTTACAAATTGTTAATCTGTCAGAAAATGAATTTCTGAAGTCAAATAGTTGTCATTGAATCAGACATTTTTATCTTTATAATATTACAATATAGAAATAACTTCCAGTTAGGGCATTTTAAAAATATGATTACTGTTCAGGAAGTAATTAGGATAGGTATAATTGCTTTTTAAAATCTTTATTTATGCCCATTGTTATATTAGAAGTAATGTTTTAGCAAGAGATGAAACACTGGGAAATAAATTAAGAATATAAAGTTGGTTTGGTCTTTGAAATAACATGTATTCTAATTCTCATGACCTTGTTAAGAATCACACTTCACTCTAGAAAGGGGAAAAATGTAATTTTTGTAGATCTTTACAAAAAAAAGAGTTCTTAAACCATCTCTTGACAAGCCTTACTGTCTGGAAATTTGACTGACTTCTGTTGCGTATAAACTCCCATACTGTGGGTCTATTGCCCCAACAAAATAGTACCCAGTTCCTTTTTTTTTTTTTTTCTCGTGGTTCTAATTTGGAAAACAACAAGTGACTATTATTCTTGGAAATCAATGTGGGTCATGAAAAATAATGCTGAATCTTAATAGGACAGTGTTTAAATTCTTGTTCAACCATTTACTCTGTGCCCCAGCCAAGTCCTTGATTTTCTGCTCATACTTTTTTCATGGGCTTGTAGGAAGCCTGAAAAAAGTGAAATATGTACAGACAATGAAACAGAGTTCTTGGCCTATAGTAACACTCAATAAATATTTTTCTTTCCTTTTCTTTCTATGAATAACCCTTCATGAATACAAAGGCCATTTCAGCATCCTGATCTGTGGGTTATCTCGACTCAAGAAATCTTGGAATACAGAAGCTCAAATTATAAATGAGAAAGAGTAATCTAAAGAGTTTAATATCCCAAAGTCAACTAACTAGTTAAGATTTGAACTAGAACTCTCATTGTCCTGTGTTGTCATGAGTCCTCTTCATATTTCTTATCTTGTGCTTTTATTAATTCAGCATTCTTATCTAATTCAACTCCAGATTATTTATGAGTTTCTCCACATGTAGAGACAGTGTGCTGGTGAGGGAGTGGGATAAGACTAGTGTCTCACAGTTTGAATTAATGGTCTGCTTCTAGTACAAAAAGGTAGGCTGCTTAGAATTAAGTATTCTAAACAATAATCATACCATCTCGTGAACACAAAGATTAAATTGATTTTCTTTCACTGGTACATCTCACTGTTTCTGCTTTCTTTCTGCTACCACCATTCAAGTTATTTATAGCTAACTGTATAGATTCAGAGGTGGAGAGAATGGTTTCTTTACAAATTGCTTCTATGCCCATCGCGATGCTGTGATTAATATGACTCAGCGCTACCAGCATGCTGAATTGATTTATTTCCAGGACTTCAGCTGTCTGCATGGGCCACCAACTTCTAAATCCATATTGCTTAAACGTAATGTTTCTAGAACCATGGAATGGGGGCAGATTGGCATATTTCCAAATGCCACAGTAGCTTTTATTTATAGAGCTGGACTTGTGAACCTGCCACCATGTTACTCCTCTTAGCCTTCATTCACGTCTACTTTTCTTTCTGTGTTATTTCTTATTGGAGAGCCAAAACCTTAGGGCTCTTTTCCCAGATCCAGATAATCACCAAATTCTGAGTATGACTCAAATTTAGTCTCATCTTCCACTATCCCTCACATGCATCAGAATACCAATGCTAAGTGATTTCTTACCGAGTTGGGATCCTCAGTTTACTGTTCAGTTTGTAACCCAAAAGGTTTTTCTGAAATGCAATTCTGAGCAAATTGCCTCTGCTAAAACCGTCTATGCCTCCCATTGTTCCCAGAATCATATTCAGATACTTTAACATGACACAGAAAGCACTTTAGGATCTGCCTCTGATTCTCTCTCTTACTGTTTCTTATTATGTCCCTTAGTCCACCATCCACCACAAACATTGCTCTACTGAATAGCTTGCAGTCAGTCCCTTGATAGTCTAAGTTCTCCACCCTTGAGCATACTGCTATTTTTATGGCATATCTTTCCACCCTGAACATTCCTTTCCCATCAAAAATAAGTCTTTCAGTGAGTATATTCAATAAATATTTAATAAATATTTATTGAAGGACTGACCTTTGAATATCATTCTTGGAATTAGAAAAGATTGTAACAAAATTATAACAGTAATATACAGTTTTTTCTCTTTTTCCTGGTCTTCTATTTCTCCTGCTAAATGGTCCATTTTGGAATTGCATTCTATGATTTGCTGGGGTTTTTTTTTAAGAACTCTGATCTTAACAGTGGAAACCAGAGCCTAAAGTTCTGTAAGAAAAATGTATTTACTAGTCAGCAAACATTTCCTGAGCATAAAATGTCAGGAACTGGACTGTGTTCAGTCCTGCTCATGCAAATAATTTTCAAGTACACAGTAAGAACCTGATTTCAACTGTAGGCTAAGAGAGTGTTTTCATATAATTGTATGTACAATTCTTTTTAAGAACTGCACTGATTCTTTTTTCAAAGATTTTGTAATATTTTTAAGGTGAGTGTTCCAAGTATCTATTACTGTGTAAAAAAAAATACTTCAAAACCTAGTAGTTTAAAACAACAATCATATCTTATGATTTTGTGCATCAGGGATATGAGCAGACGTCAGCCAGGGATTTTGTGGTCCAGGCAGTGTTGGTTGAGACAACTCACATTTTTAAGTGGTGAGTGTGCTGGTCTGGTGGGTCCAAGAAGGCTTCACTCTCTTGCCTGGGAATGGCTGGAGGGCTGGATGCAGCTAAGTCTTGTAACAGAAATGCTTGCAAGTGGAATTTTTGTCTTGGAGGATTCAGAGTAGTGGGCTATCTTACTAGACAGCTGAAAGGTTCCAGAAACAGTGTTATAAAATTCTATAGGCCTATACTAAAATAAGTATCACTTCCACTTTTTCTATTAGTCAAAACCATCAATGTAACCCAAATTAAAATAAGAGGACGTGGGTCCCATGTGTTAGAAGGAGCATTGAACACATTGCGGCCTCTTTACTCTCCACCGTGAGCAGCTTCCAAAGTTGTGATGCAGCCTTTGGACTCTTCGACATTGCATCTGATTTACTCACCATTCGAAAATAACTTTTGTTAACATTTTAATGTGCATCTTGTCTAGATGTTGATTTTTGATCAACGTATTGTGCATTATGTTTTACAAATTTTCTAAACAATGTTTTGTGAGAATTATTTCCAATTAGATATTTTTCTGTGGTGTTTGAATGGTTCATTATTCCTTAATGTGGAATAATCCCTATTTTTGGACAGTCTTCTAAGCTTTAATATAAACAATAATGTGATAAATGTCCTTGATGCTTAATATTTGTGAACTCCCACAAATATTTTCTTGTACATATCCCTGAAAGTGAAACAACTGAGTTAAAGGGTATGTGCCTTTTTAAGGACTTTGATAATTGCCAAATTGCCATTCAGAAATGTTTTATTGATTTATATACACATTAACACTTATATAACACAAGTAATCATCTTTCGTTTGTATGAGCTGTCTGTCACCCACATAGCACCTAACTGGGCCCTAGTCTTTCTGTCAGTCTAGTGAATTCTCATATGAATTGGTTCCTGATGTTCAGGAAGCCACAGGAATCTCTCCCATTAACTGACTATTCTAATATAGCTCTGTCTGTCTATGCATTTCGTCCTATACATATCTCTCAAAACACCAAATACAATAAACCTAGTCTTTGATCATGCCATCCTGAACACTCCCGATCTCGTCTGATCTTGGAAGCTAAGCAGTGTCGGGCCTAGTTAGTACTTGACTGAGAGATCACTTAGGAATACCAGGTGCTGTAGTCGAAAACAAACAAACAAACAAATAATAAAAAATAAATAACTTTAGGTCATAGAACCTAAGTAATGTGCAAAAGTTTAATTAAACCTTATTTGTGTTGCTGTGATTTATTAGCTTCTTTGTTCAAAAGCCCTCATTAACTTGAAACATCACTCAGACTAAAAGCATATGGTCTTAACGAGAATTTCAAAGTAGTTTTACATGATCTGTCTCCTCATTACCTCTCTGAGCTTATTTCCTATTAATACTTTCCTCATTCATTTTGTCTCAATCATACAGACTGCCTTACTATTCCTCAAACACTCTAGAAATAAAACTACCTCAGTACCTTTGCACCTACTCTTTCTTCCTCTTGGATTCTTTGTCCATATATATATATATATATATATATATATATATATATATACACACACACACACATGCATACATACATACACACATGACACATGTCCTCACTGTTTTTCAGGTCTTTACTCAAATTTCACCTTCTCATAGAGGTCTTCACTCAATCTAAAATTGCAATCCCTCCCTATTATATCTCATGCCCTGTCTATTTTTCTATTTTCTTATATTCTTCATGCTTATCACTCATTAATATTTCATTTGTTTTACTTTTGTGTTATTATTGTTTGTCTCTCTAACCAGAATGTGAGCTCCATGAGGGTAGTCATTTTGGTCACTTTCATTTATTGCTATATCTCTGATTCTAATGACAACACCTAGCACATAGTAGCTGCTCAATAAATATTTGCTAATAAGTGATATATACTACCATTACTTCCATTTGCAAGTAGAAGAGACTGTGTTCACTCTTTGTCATAAGGATTTTTCTTCCTCTGAGACACAATCTGGGTGATCTCTGTTCCCTTCTAATCCTCTTTCTTCTATATGAAAACCTCACAAGTAGTACACATGACTTCTTCTGAAAGAACTATGCAACCATGGCAAATTATTTAAAATTTCTAGGTTAGGTCTCAGTGTATTTCATCTGTAACAAGAATATTCTTTTTTATTCTATTGGCTTATAATTAAATTAAATGCAATAATATAAAAACAGGCAAAATATAAATGAAAATTAGCATGATACAGGGCATAATTTATACTTGAAAAATTATATATACTCTCTTTTTTTTCTTTCCTTTAGAGTTACAAGTTTTAAGGAAAGTTCATTTAGGTAACAAATCAGTAATGCAATAAGGTAGAGTGAGGCAGTACAGTTACAAAAAAAGTGAAATGTCTGTATTAGCTTCTAATGTAGTATAAATATAAATATACCAACATAACTTATTCTTCACATTCTTTAATTTTCTGCCATCCTCTTCCTGGTTTTCTCTTTTTAAAGAAATGCTGGTGAATTTCCAAGCATTATGTTTTTCAAAGGTTAGGTATCTTTAGAAAATTTCTCCAAATGCAGCATCCTATTCTATTCTTTAAAGAGAATGTTCTGGTTTGTTTAATGTAGCTATTTCCCAGTCACAATGTGACATCCAGATTTTCTGTATTCCTAGATAACTGCTAGCCTGTTAATTGTAGCCTGGACAATGTAAAGCAGAGGTTTTTAGAGCATCTTTGGGAGTCCTTAGGAGTTTGGTTAAAGGCTGCAGCATGCCTGCAGGCTTTCCCTAACCTGGAGCTTTCTCTGCACGTGGACCAGCTCAAGATCCAGTCTGTTTGCATAAATGTGTGATCACAGGTGTATGTGCTTGCAGTGTAGGTGGACTAGTTCTTGGGCCTCAGGACATTTGAAATATAAAGATAGAAAATCAAAGTATCTGTAACAACCATTATGGTCTTTCTCATCCACTTTTGTCCTAAATATGGCTCCATATCATGCTTATAGTCTTAGGAACTGTCATTTTTTTTTTCTTGATTGTATATTTGTTATGTGACTACTAACAATTCTTTTTCTAATCTTCTAAATTAATATCAAAATAAGGTCAATGAGATACTCAAATTACTAATGTTCAAAGGAAAAGTTTATATTATCTAAGTAAGTGAATGGATAATCCAATTCGCTGACCTGAAAATTCAATCAAAATAATCATATAGAAGATGCTTTTCATGTTGTTTTACAATCATAAACTGTAATGAAATAGTTGAAGGTTAAAAGATTTTTTAATATATAATCACTATAGAAAGATGCTTAGGAATCTCAGGAAATATATATAATGTCATCTTACTTAGGCAGTAAATATTGATGGTGCTTAACTACTCCTTTCTTGTGCTGTTATTTAAGACTAAGCTTTATTCTCACTTCCTCTTCCCACACTTCATTTCTCCCAGAGTTTTAAGAAGAGCAGAGTGCCAAACTTTTTATAAGAATTCACACTAACATGAGATGAAGCAGGTTGTAGTTACAGTTTTGTTGTTGGAGTTCTTTGTTTTTCTTTTAGGCAGCAAGTACTAGAGCCAATGGAAGGTACACTTGTAGGGTCCAGAGCCATCTGCTGACTAGTTGCTGAGAAGCCTTAGAGTGTTGAGAAACACCTGTGAACTTCAGATTACTGGAATGCCCCTATTGATAAACTAAACTTGAGAAGATATGCTCTTAAAAGAGCAAATTTGCTTTAGCAGCTGCTTCGTACCAAGGTGGGAGGGAGAATAGAAGCATCTTCCTAATGTAGCTTCTCTTTCTGTTGTAATCTTACTCTGTGTATCTTCCTTTAAGAACCTCACTCTACAGTCTACAGCCATGCCACTTTGAACGTGTCCAATCTTGTCTGATCTTGGAAGCTAAGCAGGGTCAGGCCTGGTTAGTACTTGGATGGGAGACCACTTGGGAAGACCAGGTGCTCTACAGAGTTGCTTCCTGTCATCACCTTTGCTCTTGTTTCTTCCATCAGTTTTGAAGGATAGCTGAGGTGGGCACTTAGACATTTTTTAAAAGGCAAAGGGAAAATTGTTGTTAACCCTTCCAAACATGTGGATATTTTCCCAATTCAACTGCTGTAGGGAGAATGGGCAGGGTATTGCATGGGTGATGAAATGTGATTTCCTAAAATACCTTTCCATTTTTTGTCTTCATATGAAACTATTTGAGAATTCTTTGTTAAACATCAGAAAACTCTGTTCTGGTTACTGGCTACTTCTCCTCAGTGGCAACTGTATGTCTCAGTACCTTAAGCTCTGGGCTGTGACTTAGGAACTGTGTTTTTATGTTCAAGAGTCCGTCTTTTGTTATTGATGCCAGCTGAGCCACCATCCATAAAATATGAGTAATAAATTAAACTGGAAAGTAAAGAACAGCAATAAATTCTTCTCATCATTCTAAAGTGATATAAATGTATGTAAATTATGATAGAGACCATGGTGGAAGGAATACATTCTGAGTCCTTAGGAAAGTAGACATTTTCGATATTTTGGATTACTTTGAATTTGTTTGGTTTGGCAATTAATTCCTTGGGTGTATGTACATGTATATTTGTGTATATAATATTAAGCCAGTGGTTTTGAAACTTTTCACTATCAATACCCTCTTTTCTTGTTCCTACATAGATACAAATCTCATATTTAAAAGATTCTGTTAAGTACAAACTTGTGTTTGCCAAATAACAAATCCATTCCTCCATAAAAATGATCACTTTCATATGGTTATTATGTAATAGCTGCTATTATTCTAACTGTTAAAACTAGAGATAGAGAGAACAAATTTAACATTTTTGTTAATCAGTACCAACTGAAATACTCAGCAGAGTAAAAATATCTTCTTTTTTTCCTATATTTTTGGTCTTCTAGAAGTCCAGGAAAAACAGATTGAGAAAACATTGGTAAATTCAACTTTAGATACAAGGTCTCTGGGCAAGTGTAGTTCTTAAAAATATTCGAGTGTGATATTTTTCATATATTGTTTAAAATTTTGAGGTTACTTATTCCACAGACTAAGCTATAAATAGCAAATATTTCATATATAGCTGTTATTTACCATGATAAAATAACTCTTGGTGAGTTAAGAGAAAGTATCTTTTCTAGAAATCTTTCATTTTTAACATGTGCTATAAAACTCTGACAGTCATGTAATTCTCTGTTCTTTATGCCTCCTGATCCAAAGCTGAGAGCAGCTTTGAGGCCTTTTTTTTCTTTAAAGAAGCACTACTATATATATTATTTTAAATTTATGTTCTTAAGTTTTAGAGATGCTGATATGGTATAAATTACTGGATTTAAAAAAATTTACAATAATGCATTGATACTATTTATCTATTCCTCATGTAATTAAATTCTGTGACAGACTTGGAGGCCAGGGGGGTAAATACATTAAAGAAATCATGATCTCAAGTTGAAACATTAATTGATAAATAATATTTCTTTTCCCAGAGACTGGATCCCCAATTACAGCGTCATGCATTGGATTAGGTAATTCTAAAACACCTCCTCCAGGACAAGCAGGAAAAAGTGTCCCAGGATACAATGGTGAGATATGATCCTGATTATTTAAAATATGTAATGTTAATAAATTTGGCAATTTTTGTGTATAGTGTGAATCATATTACATGAAACATACTAGGTGCTTAGTATTTGATTGAATGAATACCTGTATTCAAAAGGAATGCCTTAATTTTTATGAGCCGATTTGATCAAAAGGAAGATTGTAGACTTCCAAGGACATGTTCTAAATAATGTCAAAAGCAAGAAAATATGTTATTTATAAGGCATGTTAAAGGTATGAATGTGAAATAAATATGTAATACCAGCTAGGTGCTGAGTATTATGCATACATCATTTCATGCTGAAGTATATTTAATTCAGAGATATTATTACCACTTCAGAGATGAGTTAACTGGTGCCCAAAGAGACTAAATAACTCTCCTAAGGTAACATAACTGGTTAGATCCTGAAGACAATGCAAACCCTTGTGTTTCTTTTGTTTGTTTGCTTATTTTTGTTACAAAAGCTGCAGTTTTTTCCCATTGTATACACTACTTTTTAATTTAGGAGTGATGATAAGGTTTTTGAAACTCTCGGCTAAAAATAAGTATAAAAAATAAGGATTCTAAAAAGAAAAATCATTTCATTCATGTTGATGGTATGTGACAATGAGATAACAATATTTGTCAATATTTGTTTTTAAATTGTTGTAGTGATTATAATAGTTCAATAACTACTCTTGGACTCAATTCCCTAGTTGTGTAACTTGTACAAGTCATCTAACTTTTTTAAAATTAAATTTATTAGATGACATTGGTCAATAAAATTATATAGGTTTCAAGTGTACAATTTAATAATACATCATATGTATATTGCATTGCGTGTTCATATCCCAAAGTCAGATCTCCTTTCGTCACTATATATTTGACCCCATTTAACCCTTATCTAACCCCCTCTCCTTCTCCCTTTCCCTCTGGTAACCACTAAACTTTGGTTTGTGTCTATGAGTTTTTGTTTGTCTTGTTTGTTGCTTTCAGTTTTATATCCCACATGAGTGAAATCATATGGTTCGCAACTTTTTCTTTCTGATTTATTTCACTTAGCGTGTTTATCTCAAGATCCATCCATGTTGTCACAAATGGCAGTATTTCATCTTTTCTTATGGCTGAGTAATATTCCATTGGATATTAACATTCCATCTAACTTTTCCATTATATAACTAATTTTTTCATCATATATCTAACTTTTCAAACATTCAGTTTTCTTATTTCTAAATGAGAATAATTCTACGTGCTTCATAGGGTTTTTGTGTTGTAATACAATGAAGCATTAACACAAGCGCCTGCTAATAGAAAGACTGAATTCAGTCTTAGGTAGTGGTATTATTGATATTTCAGGGAAGCCAGATGGACTGACTTGATTTAGACTCACACTTTCATTTTAGAGACAAGGAAAATGAAGCGCAGAAGTTATTTGCATAAGGTCACACAATTTAACTTAATTAGATTTATGAAGAAAACCCAGCTTTTTGAGACAGAATATGATTTATACGTATATTCCTATTTGCATATAAATTACAAAATATAAAGATTTGTCTTTTGCTTCTCTAACATAAAAATATTGTACTTTCTGCCTAGGACGATGACTGGTTAATAAAATATGGGTCATTTGATTTAACCCAACAGATATATTTATAAAAAGACATTAAGATTTTTTTTTAAAGGCAGAAATAGATATTCTATGAAGTCAGTGACTTCTCCAGGCATGGAAAGGTGAATCCAGTTTTAGTGAAATCTTCCTTTGAACAGTTCTGTTATCTCTACTCCTTTTGTCAGAAAAACTGCTTTTGTGTTGAGCCATTTTTAGGGCTGATGCTTCTGGGAGATTTAAACACATTTTCTTTTCAGTAGTCCAGTACCATTTTTATATCCAGTTGTAAGAAAGAGTTAAACTTTGATGCCTCATGGAATTTCAGTACAGAAGTTTCTCATTGTCTGAAAGCCAATTTATAACCAAGGAAATAGTGACTTTATAACTTATGATCTTTATATGTTTTGTAGTTACTCAGAGATTCGAAAGCATAATATAACATGCAATATTATAATAAAAAAGCAGTATCCTTTTGAGAAGGAAAAGAAACCATTTTTGTGTGAAAATCATTTAATGTAACAATTTCACATTCATTGAGTAACTTATGCAAGCTTATCACTTTATTTTTTTTTCAAGTAATTCTTGTACCAACACTATGAGAAAAGAGCTACTCCCACTTTTTAGATAGGGAAATTGAAGGGGTAATAAGGTATAAATTGTGCACTATGCTGGGATTTGGGGAAACAAAGATGAATTAGGCATGGCCTCCACCCTTAATGAACTCACAATCTAATGAGAGACAGATAGCTATACTGCTAGTAATTATAAGACTAGAATTTTAAAACAAAGTGCTCTGGGCAACAAAGAAAGGAGTGATTAATTTAGAGGGAGAGGAATAATGCCTTTTTTTTTCATTGCTTCTTTCAGTAGAATAACCTGGATGGATGAAGCCAGATAAAGAATCTATTAAATCTTAAAACATGATGATGTATCCTCATTTCCATTTTTTTTCCCACTAGGGTTATTGAATGTAGATACAAGCTTTGATCTCCTAAAATATTTCAGGATTTTAACAGTATAGCACAGAAAACATTGGGATAAAATTTAGAAGGTTAAATTGACCTTTCAGGCTTGTACGTGGATATGAAGACTTAAATCAGAAAAATGAGGTTTCCAGGCTTTCGAATACTTTATTTTTATTACTTGAAATACTTTTAGTGTTTTTAAAAAACTTGACTTGTTTTCTTTAATTTTCAAAAGCTAAACATGTTTTTAATGCTTTCGATAGAATGGAAGGATATGTTAAGGTGGATATGAAGATAGATCATGAAATTATCAGTGTGTTTGAAAAAGGATGTATTTATTTAAGGAAGATTCTGAAGGAAAATTTATGAACTTGTTAGAAATCAAAAGCATGTACTCTGTTTTTGGTGAGACATTTTAGCTTTCTTATATATGTTCATGGTCTCATAAGAATTATAATACATCTTACGCTAGTATTTTGGGTGTTGAAAAGAGGAAATATGGAACATTTAAGCATTCAAGTCATGCATTTTAATTCAAATTTTTATTTATTTGTTTGATTATTTATTTATGCTTTACTTTTTAGTTATGGTTTTGGATGACAACATGCAAAAACTGAAGGCTCGGTGTTTAGGAAATATTGTGGTAAAGTAAGCAAAATTTTAATACTATTATTTAAAAGAGCAAGAAATGATATATAATATTAAGAAAATAATGAAACGCTTGCAATGATATTACTGGTGAGGAGCTTGCAGAATAAACTTGTGTATTGTTTGAGAACATACAGTGCCAACTCTTGTAATTTAAACATGGAAAGCCTATAAAGTAGAACAAATTTAAATACAATTTTTTAAAAAGATAAATTGTGTATTCTTTTAATAACTTTTTCTGATTATACAGGTAATACCCAGGTGATAAAAGTAACTTGAATATCAAAAATATAGAGAAGTATAATTACTATACTCTTATATTTCAGTGATACACTGTAAATTTTCATATTTGATTTTTCTCTTTTTGATAAACATTTTAGATTATTGAAATGGTTCAGTTTATTCTTTTGGATTGTTGTTTTTCTTTAACTCTGTTTCACAACTATTTTTAACTCTTACTCTGTCTTTTAAAAATGTTTATCCCATTCTAGACCTCTTAATTTCTTCTTTTTAATTTTTGTGATTATAAATAATGCTATGTTGAACATTTTTTGTGTTGTCTTTCTCCTTTTCTGTTAATTACTATAGTATTGAATAGATTTCTAAAAGTGTAATTACTGGGTCAAACATCATTATATAAAATCCCTGACTCATCAGGTAGCACAATTCCTCATTAACGTTTTTCTCCTTGATCATTTGATAGGCAAAGTGCCAAAATTTGAAGTAAAAATATTTAAATTTACTATGATTAAATCAATATTTAAAAATTGTTATGCTGGTGGAAGCTGACGTGGAAGTTGATTAAGTTGGGAGACATACAGTATGTGACATTTTAATAGTTGACACAGGTTTCTTAGTGCCTCTGATTAGCATGATATTAACATTTTCACTGATATGGTTTAAGTAAAATACACTGATATGGTTTAAAGAAAATGAGCTGCTATAAATAAAAGATATTGCATGTCAAATTTTTAAAAAAGATTGTTTTTCCATTTATTTGAAATAATCTTTGTTACTTGGCATTCTCAAATTGGTATAAGATTTTCTCGGGCTAATATATCATTTGTAGTCATATTTTTCTGAATCAGAATCCATGTTAAAATAGAATTGGTTGGAATTTGGCCTGTGAGTGGGGAAATGTTGGGGATGGAGGAGGGCTTGCCAAAGATTGAATCTGAACGAGATTGTGAGTGGATGTTCAGCTTGTTTAGGGAAGCACATGGTTTTGATAGCTTTTAAAACACTCTAGCAGCATACATTTTTATATAACCTCCTAACTATAAGTGAGTCATCTATTTCATCAAGCAACTTTGCAAGATTTCATGGCAGCATTTGATACCAGCACAGTTTTAAGCCCCTCATGCATTTTGTTACTCTCATTATTGGTGGCTTTGCCCCACATTTGTTAAAAAATAATAAAACATAATAATAGCCCAAATAAACTATATATTTTTTTCTTGTAACCATTAGTGTTACTTCAAGTAATGGAAGGTAATGAAACTACTGTCTTAAAGCATTCTATGGTTTAGATTGGTACCAATTGAGAATGAATTTTTCTCCCTCTCTGTATCTAAACAGGGATTTTATTGTTCAGATTTGGGATTTTGAGATTTCATTATAAATTATTTGAGGATAAAATATAACATGCAGTGGACTTTGATTCTTTTCTTGAGGTAATAGTAAAATTGAGTATTTGAAAATATTATATATGCAATATATAATAATATGTAACTATAATTATATTTGAAAAGTAAGGTAGAAATAATTTTTAAAAATGTGTCATCAAGATCTCTCTTTAAAAAAAAAAAACAGTTCTTGAAGGCTTATTTTAGGAACTTTATTTTTATCTGTGAGAGAAAGGATTCCCTTTTGAAATCCACACCTCTAGTAGCCATTTCTCTCTAACTTATTGACCTGAAAATTATTCATGAATCCCAATGGCTACTTGCCCTATGCCTAAAATGTTTTCATATTTAACATCTATCAAGAAGATTTGTTTGTGTCAGCCCATAGCTATTGTGTGTGCCTTGAAGTGGGTACATCATTCTTTCAGAATGGAAAATGGCCAATTAATGTTTTTTAAGAGCACATAATAAATAAATGCTTAATTGAATTAAATGAAGGGAAAAAGCACACCTTCTTGACTTAACAAAAATTATTGTGATTAAAAAAAAAAACAGTGTATAATTTGAGAGAATCATTCTTTCCCACATTTTAAAGAAAGTCTATGATCTGGAAGCATGGTTCTTTCCAGAGACTAGCTACATGGACCCAGAACCACTTGGTGGCCTATAAAAGGTGTATTATTAGGGATTATATAGAGTATCAAGGGTTCACAAAATATCCAAAATTCTAAACTTTAATAAAAATACATTGGTTCTCAAATTTAAAAATTTATAATCAAAATGAATACATGTTTAATTAATTATTTATAAAATTTAACATTGTAACAACTTCATTGTCAGTTTGTCTTCATAAATTTTTCATGTTACTGTGGACAATTTTTAAGTTGTACTTTCTCACTTCCCATAATTTCTGAATATACAATGATTGTTACATTTTATTATCTTTGCATGTTTAGGGGTTAAGGCCACTAAATAAGAAATAAGAATGAGGGCCTAAAACTGATCTGGCATCAAAAGCCACCACTGGGCGTGCTTTGTATCAAAAAGTAGAATAGTCTTTGAAAGAATAATATTCCCTAATGCTATTTTTATCTTCAGTAATTATACTTACAGTGATTATAAAGAATAGAGGGGGAAATCTGCATGAGATATTTGAAAAGTATAGTGTTCAAACTATAATAAAATAAGTCAATAAAAATAATAACTCATTGTTTTAATGTCAAATTTGTTTGCTTTCTGTAAGTACAGCTATAACTTCCTGTTTCACTATAAAATCTATTGTAAATGCTATAACATTGGAAACTATATTTTTCTGGCAGTTTCTTTAAAATCTGTCATATTTCCATACTTTATAAGTTACTAAAAGTAGTAATTCAGTTTATTATATTAAGATGACCCATTCCTAAATCAGAAAAATGACATGGTAATTTTTAGAAAATCTCTTGATCCACTTTGGTTTTCAAACTCCTTTGTTAAGGCTTTCTGAAAATCGCAGCTTTGCTCTTCTGGAAATCCCTTAACCGGAAGGTAGACATTTTAGTGACATTTCTAAACTACTGTAGACTTTAGGGTGTAATAAACATGAATACTGAAATTTCGTAGATTACTGGACTAATAGGGTTTACCTTTCTTGTAGAACAGAAAACCTTATGTCTGCATGAATGTTAAAAAATTACTTTGATTTTGTAACTTACTCCAAGCAGTTAATTTAGTGAGAAAGTTATGATATTTGAATTATTATGAATACGAAATGTTCATGAATTTTAGAAGATCCTCCTGCAGTTGCATCCAGAACTCCAAACTGCAGAAATAAAACTATGAGTCAGTAATTTCCAGGCAACACAGAGCAAGGCATGAAAGAAAATATTAACTGCAATTGCCTTCCTCAGTACCACAGTGCTCACTGTTATTAAAGCCGTAGCTCTCTGGCTCTTCCTCTCTTGGGGGCATACTCTTTTTTTTTTTTTTTTTCTCTGACTAGATTCCGGTTGTTGCTATTGGAGGTGCAGGGCGGCTGCCTCCTGCTATGTTCTGCTGGCCTGTGCCCTGAAGGCCATGATGGGGTGCGGGGGATCTGTGTGGCTTTGTCTGAGTGCCTTATACTTGGGTGCCTGCCAATTTCTCAGCCTCCAGATATTGAACTCTTAGCCATTAATGATGTTTGTTCATATCTTTACAGCCGTCTTGGGAGAGGGTCAGGACAGCTTTCTTTTCATCAGTATATCCTCTGAGTAAAACCGAGGATGTCATATAATTGTAAAGTTCCTTTCTAAATCTTGTGTACAGATTTTAGTATGATCTTTTAAAGCCTTACAGCAATACTGTGAGGTAGGCAGTGGGACAGATATCCTCATTTTCGATGTGGGAGTCTAAATGTCATTAGTCGTTACACAGCTAGAACTCACATTTATTAGCCAGTCTTTTGTTTGCTCAGAGAGAAAGAAATTATGGCCTAGTCAGTTTCTTTTGGGGAGATAAAAAGTAGCTTCATGTGGAAACCAAGGACAACCTAAAGACCCTGTAGGAAAAACTGGGGGTTCCCAGTTGGATCTAACTTCAGGATTCTGTAGGGAACGGGAGTTATGTCTTCAATTTATTTCTGTTACCTTAGGGGTCCCTGATGGGACAGTGAATATAGACCATCCTTTACCTAAGATTAGAGGCATCTAGTTTTATATTTCAGATTGGAAAGAAATGTGTTGCTTTCTATAGAGATGGATGGTCTCCTCCTCTCTTAGCTTTTTAAGGATTTCTCTGCACTACGATGCCTCCCCCTTACCTCTATGTATTTCTGCTGCCTGCTGTTCCTTTTCCCCATTAAAGAGGGTCTCTTTGGAAAACACATACTTTAAGAGGAACTTCTGGTTCGCTATGGTATGGGTTGTAACAAAACTCCCTTTTTCATTCTTCTTGGAAGATTGGAAGTGTTGAGGAAGGCATCACAGGGTAGTAACATTTGATCTTCTATTTAAAGGATGAATATAGACATTAACCAGACTATTTCATAGTGTTTTCATAAATTTTCCTTTCTTCTGCCAGTCCAATTTATTTTTATGTTATTGTAATTACAACAAAAGTGTTCATTTTTTTTATTGCTTCAGATAAAGAACCCCAATGCACTCACCATTCCAGAAGGAAGAGCTGAGCTTAATACAGAATAATGATTACAATGGCAACATGGAAAGTGTTAATTTGGAATATTGCAAAAAAAAAAAAATTCTGCTCTCTGCTCTGGCTCAGACACACCTAACTTCTCTGTGGAGTTTATTGCTTCTCTCCTCACACTTTTTACTTCGTTGATGCATATTCACAAATACTTCCAATTTTGTAACCATCTCTTCTCATTTTCTTTAGGACAGATAGATGGTGTCTTCCATGGTTCTTCCTTTAGTGTCTCTTTTCAGTATTCAAATGACAACATTTCTATTTTTAGATACCAGACTTTATCTGTGAAGAACACATAGCATTCCCTTATTTTATCCTACTAATTATCAAGTGCAACTTCGCATCTTGCTTTCCAGCCTGTTTCTCATTGTTACTTGGGGATAATGAAGTAGTTTGTGGGAGCATAATTTGGGACAGACACATTTGCCATTTCCAGCAGGTCCATATCTTGACTAGTGATAAATTTTTTTCTTCTAAGAGCTCCTTGCAGTACAGGATTTAACCACCTGCTGTTAAACTTGCCCCACAGACATCTTAAATGTTTACATCAAATTAATGGAACAGACATCATTCACGACAGTCTTTCTCCTTATATGTATTCTAAAGAATACTCATTTCTTGTAGTGAACAATATACCAGGATCTCCTCGGGTCTGACACCAAAGTTTATATCTTTGTATCATTAATGTCTAACATTAGTGACTGAGGAATACCAAGCACCCACCCAAAAAATATTGACTGAATGAAGAAAATAAATGCATGTTAATTCACGCATATGCATGCATGCATTAATAAATGAATAAAACAATCAAATAATTCCTCTAATGTTTTCTTCTCTAACTTGCATATTACCATCCTCTCTCCACTGGTTACTTCTATGGAAATCTTCCCCATCTTACATCAGCCAGCCTCTCTGCGTTAAACCACCCATTTATATCTCTCCTTCCAGTTAACTGCAAACTTGTAAAAAGTGTAGTTTAACTTTACTGCCTCCACTTACTTCTTGTTTACTCCTTAATCACTCCAGTTATTGCCTGCTCAACTCTATTGAAATGGCAATCCAAAAATACTCAAAATATCTTAATTATGAAGTTCCATGACCCTTTTGAATCTTCTTTCAAACATTTGCACTTTATTTGACCTTGTTGAATATTTTAAAATTGACTCAGTCAATATTAAAACTCTGCTCTTTTGGCTCTTATGACACTACTTTTTATTTTTGTTTTTGTTCAGTAGTTCTCTTTTTATTTGGTCCTTCTTTGAAACTGGTGTTTGGCCTTAGATTTCTCTTTATTCTGTACTATCTTTCTGGACAATATCCTTGGTATGTTATTTTTAATTTCCAAGTTCTATAAGTATGTACCAACTTATGCAGACCTCATGGGAATAATAATCCATATTGTTCCTGTTCTTCAGAAAATTTATGCAGATATTTAGTTTTGTACAACAACTGTGTCCTTAAATCTTATTTTTTTAAAGGATGGCTACCTATACTTTTAATTCTCTATTCTTTTATTAATTATAAGAATATAGTCAATATGTAAATAATTTCTAGTACCATATTTTTCTCAGGAAGTAAGAGAAAACACGGATTATCTGGAATCTTCTTTGATGAATAGAGGTTGCAAATTTAACCATTTTCTGGGAAGTATAAAAGGTTCCCTTCCTTTCCAGTAACACTTTTATCAGAAAATGCTAAACTCTTGGTCCCATGTACATACCTGAATTTGGTATATGCTAGGCCACTAAGAAACTCAGATTATCTTCAATACACTAAATACAACTCTAAGTTGGTATTGCAAACACTTAGGTATCTCCATTTACTGTTAAGAGACAGTATATGTATGCTGGTAGACCAAATCTTGGATTTGGGGTAGATAAAATGAAAGAGGTGGTGCTCGCTTTGGCAGCCCATATACTAAAATTGTAACAATCTAGAGAAGATTAGCACAGGCCCTGCATGAGGATGACATGCAAATTCACGAAGCATTCTATATTTTGAGAAAAATGAAAGAGATGCTTATTTAACAATATATCCTTCTATTTACACAGTTTAGGATGGGCAATGTTATGTGTTTAAGGATTTGGATTAGCATTTCTGTACATCAGTAATCAGGTAGAACTCAGAAACAGATGCTGCCATTAGATCTGACACGTGCATTCTAATTTACCTCAGACCCCACTACTCTCTGTTGCCCTCACTCCAACCTGAATGTCGGTTGCTATCTATTAGTACAGTTACCTTTTATTTTTCTTATTGTAAGGACATATTTTCTTATACCCACGTATCTGGTAAAAAAATATCACCATGAAAGACAAAAAGGGCTGTATATCATGCATGATGTATTTCTTGAAAACAACTGAAAATTATTTCTTATTTCATGTGCAAGAATATATATCAGATTAATTATTGTTCATTTTACATATAATCAATGTTACTTCTTCGAACCTGTATTGGCTTTTGATTTACCACCTCTTCTTAGTGTCCTCTTCACCTCTTTATCCTCAGCATCCTGAAAATGCTGCTAACTTGAATGATTTCTAGTGGTTGCCATATTCATATTTTATTTTAATGTTTCATAATCAATGACTTTTACACTTGCTTGTAAAATATTAACAACTAAAATGAACCAATGAAGCAAAATTATATACATGGTGATTTAGAAGGATTAATATGGCAAAGTCAGTTAAAATAACTGGAAAGGATTGCCTGCTTTAGCCTGCTGCCTGCAGCGGGTTTTGTGATGAAAAGTAATAATAACAATTGCAACGGTTGCAGCATAGCAGTATCTCTGTAGTTTTTTTTAACAGGTCACAGAATGCTTTCATATGCATTTTATGTAACTTTATAAGTTCCAGTAATGCAGATGTAGTATTTGCCTATGGTGGAAGGTTATTTCTCTTAAAAAGTAATTCAGTTATAAATTTTTTTTGTGTGGTTGTTATTGAAACAGTAATTGCAGATGATAACTATTCGAATACCAAATGTGTGCCTTTTGTGCCCTTTCCAGTAACTACAGTCATTCTTCAGTAACTCTGCTATGTCATGGTCATCTACTTCAGCCTCCATTAGACATGATCTGTCCAACAGATTTACAGGTTACACTTCAGTATAGGATATGAATTGTAATTATCCATCACTGGAAAATTATTAGTTCTAACCAATCTCTATTACCATTTTCATCATAATTCTGACTGCTCTGTTTTTATACAAGGTTGCCATTACCACCTGGGGCTTTTTCAGGACTCTGGAAGAATCAGGAAGCATTCAAGCACTTATACTTTGAAAAGTTTCCTGTAAGAACTTTATTATGCTTTTTTACTTATTATATACTTCTTTATAGTTCTTGACTATTAAAGTGAGCAGTTTGCTCCTAGAGTTATAGATCATAAAGCAACTTTTAAAGGTTATCTGGAATAGTTGTTAGATCTCAGGGATAAGGAAGCCCAAACCACAGATGTCTAAATAAGTAATTTTTATGTTTATTTTTATCAGTCTCTGGATATACACATTTCTCAGTTCTCTTAGCTGCTTTACCTGGAATTTAACAGCCCGTGGTATAAGGAAATTTTTTGTGAAGCTAAAACTATTTTGTGCTTCCTATATTATTTCCTCCATTGCAGTGGTTCCCAAACTTTTGGCACCAGGGACCGATACTCCTATGAGACTCTAATGCCTGATGATCATAGGTGGAGCTGAGGTGGTGATGCTAGGGTTGGGGAGCAGCTGCAAATACAGATGAAGCTTCCCTCGCTGGCCTGCCACTCACTTCCTGCTATGAGGCCCAGTTGCTACTAGGCCATGGACCACAATCAGTATTGGCCCAGGGCCTGGAGATGCCTTCTGCATTGGACTCCTGTGCACAGACCAAGAACACGTCAGAACTGTACACTGTCTTTAGGGCCCCTTTACCTCCTCTGCTCCCAGTTACGTGAGCAAAATTCATTTGGCTTGCCAGATGTTGTATGATTTCATCCCTTTACCTATTTTTGACATTTTTTCCCTGAGTGTTCTCAGCTCTTTATTTTAAAATACAGATAGAGGATATCCAAAAATGTTTCCCTGTTTTCTGTTTGTCATTTATCTTTTACTCTGTGCCACTGTTATGTGTTTTGTGTTTATAACAGCACTTTATTGATAATACATGTAAGAGTGCCTTTTTGCTTTCTTTTCACTTCTGTTTCTCTGAGAGAGATACCTGGTCTTTGCTATGCACTAGGTAAAAAGGATGAATGATCAGAATTTCATTAAAGAAAAAAAGTGAGTCTAAGTATTTAGCATTCTATCTTTTTTTATTTGTGAGTGAAGGACAGCTAACCTAATCAACTAGACAAATGACAAGAATTAAAATAGCTTCCTTTAGAAAGAGATCTCAGAGTTAAATGACCTCAGTAGCCAAGATTAAACATGTCCCTGAGGGACTGTGGCAGGGAAGATTTGTCAGTGTAGTTGACTCCAGTCAGCCCAATCTATCTGCCTGATGGGCCATTGTTAAATCTTCAGAATATGGGTATGATTAATTACAACCTGACAGTGGCAAATAATATATGCATGTGGTTTTAACATGATCACCTTTAAGACTGAAAGCTCCTTTAAAGCCCTGGTTTATGGATAAACTATAGGTACTGATCCATACTGTCTCATTACCCTGACCTCAAAGCTCTCATCTAAGGGATTAATAACAGCACTGAAGGGCTGAGTAACTTGCCCATATCTTAGAAGTGACAGAGCTAATATTTTAACACACATATAGTATGGTTTCAGATTCCTTACTCTTTAACTATACTCCAGATTGTCTCTCTAATAGTAATCTCAGTAGTAATTGCAATAAGAGTGCCAATTATTGACTGCTCATGATGTGCCAGGGTCTGCCCTCTTTATATATACCACCTCCTTTATGCTTCACAAAACACTTACAAGGCATAGTTCGTTACCACATTTAATAGATGAAACATGCCGTCAGAAAGATTAAGAAACACAAATAGTGACTCACTGGGATTTTCGGTAGGTAATATTTCTTTCTCTCTACTCATTCTTGTTTCTTCATTCTGTTGTGACTTCTGGACCAGTGAAGATGTGCTGCTACTTTGAGTTGATTAAAAATTAAATTTCATACTTACTACTTAACTTTATTTCACTGAAGCTCGAGTTCAGTCCAAATCCGTGTTAATAAACTGTCCTCAATTTTGTAATTATTCATAGAGAGCTTTAAAACTTTAAAAAATTAACACAATTAAAGCAGAAATCCACCAAAGCATTACTTTGCAAGACCGAAGTATATTGAAAATATTGAGCTATTGCTTCTCAGTTACAAAAAAGAAATTGCGTTCATAAACTTTACAACTCTTAAGTTCAAACATTTAATTTGAACTTATATAAGAACACTTTAATTTATTCTTGGTTATTAGGAGAGCAAAGAGATTCTAGTAAGCTTTCAAAAGTAATTTAATTTCATAGGCTAGTTATGAAAAAGTCAAATGTGTTCAGTAAATTCATTTCTATCACATTTTATATTTTATCAAGCTTGATACTGATTGCATTACCTACTAGTACATGCTAATTAGACATTATTTATTCGTATTTTCAGGGATATTATGACACCATGGATGCTG
The DNA here is from genome assembly GCA_004027375.1 of Macroglossus sobrinus. Taxonomy (NCBI): domain Eukaryota; kingdom Metazoa; phylum Chordata; class Mammalia; order Chiroptera; family Pteropodidae; genus Macroglossus; species Macroglossus sobrinus. The sequence goes on along the minus strand of PVKZ01001932.1, from coordinate 170,812 downwards.
GTTACATGGATGAAGAAGGCTATTTGTATGTTATGTCTCGAGTTGATGACGTGATAAATGTTGCAGGTCACAGGATTTCTGCAGGTGCCATTGAAGAGGTATTGATGAGTATTGGTCTTCTATTTTAGGCAGTGTTTAGAAACAGCTGAGCTGAAGTCAATAGTAAGGTTAACTCATTCCACCTGGAAACTTACCACACCCTTCATTTGAAGCAGAGGCTAGTTTAGTATCTTTCACCTCACTTCCTCTCCTGTGAGTTTTAACCTCCTCCTAATTCCGCATTCCTATCTGGGTTATAGTGAGGCATTTTAAGCACTTACATCTATTTATGAGAGAGTCTACATACAATTGCTTCTTGATATTTGCTACTTAATTGCTTTTAGGATCTTGATTTGCTCCTGCTTGAAAACTAGGTTTGTACATAATCTTTAAGTTGTGTAAATTTCCACATTTTATTGTACTTTTAAATCCTGAGAATTTTTTTTCTAATATAAGTTATACAAAGTGCCCCAAAGAGTTTTAAAAAGCTTTAAAATTTTTTCACCTTTACATAAAGTAAAGTCCACTTTTTTTGTTGTTATACAATACTGATTTTTTTTTACTTATACAGATTCAGAAAAGATACAGAAAAATTTCAACAATGTCAAAGAATTCCCTTATGATACCACCTTAGTATTCGGACTCTGCCTATGCTTAACCTCTGGTAACCCCTGATTTTTCTCTGTTCCAATGTTTTTGTATCTCTAGAATGTCATATAAATGAAATAATACAGTATGTAAGCTTTTGAGACTGGATTATTTCATTTAGAGATCCATCTAAGTTGAGATCCATCCAAGTTGCCATGTATATCAATAATTTGTTCTTTTATATTGCTGTACAGTATTCCATTGTGTGGATGTACTAACAATTCACCCATTAAAGGATGTTTTAGATAGTTTCTATTTTGAGACAAGTATAAATAATGCTGTAATATACATTCAAATAAAGTTTTATGTGTGTGCGCAAAAATTACTTTTCGCTTCTCTAGGATAAATACCTACAGTTGGCTTCCTGGGTTATATGGTTATATGGTTATTCGTTTATGCTTGTAAGAAACTGCCAAATTGCTTTCTAGAGTGGCCATGCCATTTTACATTTTCACCGGCACTGCTTGAGATTTCCTATTTCTTCCATCTTTATCAGCACTTGGATGTTGTCATTCTTTATTCACATCATTCTAATAGATAAGTAATAGTGTCTCACTGTGCTTTTAATTTGCTTGTCTATAATGACTAATACGTTAGACATCTTTTCACTTGCTTATTGGCATCCAAATATCTTTTTTGAAATATTTGTTAAAATCTTCTGCACATTTAAAAAAAAAAAACCGGTTGTTTTCTTATTGTTCAGTTTTGAGAGTTAGATATTATGGATGTAAGTCCTTTGTCTGATATGAGATTTGCAAATATTATTTTCTAGTCTATGACTGGTCTTTTTAAAAGTTTCCTTAATAGAGCAAAATTGTTTTTCTTATTGATAAAGTCTAATTCGCCAAATTTTTCTTTTTATAGATTGTGATTTAGTGTTGTGTCTAAGAATTCTTTCCTAACTCAAGGTCATAAATATTTTCGTCTTTGTTTTCACTTAAGAGTTGAATAGTTTTAAATTTTACATTGATTTTATTGTTTTACATTTTATATAAGTTTATATTTACATTTTGAGGATTATTTTTGTACATAATGCCAGAGGTAGATTGAGGATTATTATATATATTTTTTTTAAATGTGGATGCTAATTATTCCAAGCATCATTTGTTGAAAAGACTGGCCTTTTTCCATTGAATATCCTTTGTATCTTTGTCAAAAATCAGCGAACAATATTTGAGTGGATCTATTTCTAGAATATCTTTTGTTTCATTGACCTATGTGTTTATCTTTTTCACCAATGCTATTTTTTCTTGATAGTGTAGCTTTATAGAATATCTTAAATTGAATAATGTTTAGGTTTGCTCTTTTTCACAATTGTCTTGGGTGTTCTAGTTTTTGTTTTTCTTTTCTATGTGTATTTTAGAATGAGCTTTTTGATTGGTGCAATAATTCCTACATGGATTTTAATTGACATTGTGTTAAATCTATACAGATTGATTTGGAAAAAATTGTTATCTGAACTATACTGAATCTTCCTATAAACTTTTTATGTCTCTCCATTTGTTTAGGTCTTTTCGATATGTTTCATCAACATTTTGTACTTTTTAGTTTACAGATTCTGAACATATTTGTTAGATTTATTCCTAAATATTTATATTTTAGCTATCATAAGTAAATGTTTAAAATTTTGGTTTCCAAATTTTCATAGTTAGTGGATAGAAATATTATTGAGTTTTATAAACTGATATGTATCCTGTGATTTAATTAAACTCTTATAAGTTGTAGGCTTTTTTGTTTGTATTTGTGGATTCCTTGAGATATCCTATGTAGATAATGTTGTCTGTGAATAGAGATAGTTTTAGTGTTTTCTTTTCAATCTGAATGTATTATTTTTTGTTTTTCTTGCCTTCTTGAAAAGGCTATAACTTCTGGTATGATATTGAATAAGAGTGGTGAGACCATATATTATTGTCTTGTTCATTATCGTAGGATAAAAGCATTTAGTGTCAACATTAAAAATGATATAAGTTTTTCTGTAGATGGCTTTTATCAAATGAGTAACTTTCCTTCTATTCCTAATTTGAGTATTTTTTTTTTTAATTTGAGTGAATGTCGAATCTTGTCAAATACTTTTTATGCCTCTATTGATATGATCATGTTTTTTTTTTTAAGGCTGTTAATATGGTGAATTACATTAATTAATTTTTAACTGTTGAATCAGACTTTTATTGCTGGGATAAAGCTCACTTGGTTGTAATGTATTATTGTTTTTATATTTTGATTTTTAAAATTTATGGTAATTTTCCTTGTTTTGAAATCACCTTTATGTGATCATATAGCAGTTTCATGTTTTATGACTAATGTTTGAATCATTTATCTTTTTCCATCCTTTCATTTTTAATCTTCTGGATCATTATGCTTCCTGTGGATTTCCAGTAGGTAGCATTTAGTTAGCTCTTATTTTTATTTTTATCCCATTTGACAATCTCAATCTTATAACTGGTGTTTTTAGACCATTTACATTTAAATTAATTATTGATATGTTTCTGTCTACTAGTTTTTTAATTATTTTTTGAATTTTCTCTTTTTTATCTACCCTACCTCTGATTATCTTTTCTCTCTTTTTTTAAGGCATTATGGTTCTGTTTTTTTGCTGAAAAATTCTGTTTTTCATTTATTCCTAAAGAACTTGCCCCTATTTCCTGGGCCACGATTTCTACGGGGTTTTAAATATATGTATCTCTGTTAATTTCACCCTGAATGTGCAAATGTTGTGTTCTGGGTCAAAGACAGATTTTTTAATAAGTGTGTGTGCACGATTTTACCCCAGGTCTTATTCCTACATGACTCAATAAAAGCCAATTGGAAATTTTTCTGTATCAGTGGCCAGACACTCCATTGATGAGAAATAAGGAAAATTAGTTTTCTCTGTTTATAAGGAAGAAGAGGCATCTTTCACCCCTCCTGAAATAGTCTCCTTGGAATCCTAATGGCCTCAATCCAAACTTTTAACTCTTTGATATATAAATAAAATCTGCTCAGGAGCCAGTGTGTCTCACCTTCTACAACCAAGAAATGTTCCCAAGTTCTGAGGCTTTATCTTCTTTGACAGGTAAATACCTAGGAAGATATAGTGAGCCAGGCTCTGAGCATTTTGAGGGTTTAACATAGGGTCTACTCTATCATCATTTGGCCCTCCCAGGGAAACCAGGTAAGTTTTATTGTCCTGTTAGAGACATATGACTATATATCTAATTCTCCTGATATTTGAAGATTCTCAGGAGGCTAGGGATTTTTAGAGAAGCAATGAGAAATTCAGGAAAGGTTTATTTCCCTACAGTTGTAATAGCCACATTAAAATCTTTGGTAACTCTAACATTTGGGTTATCTTGGCTTTGGAATCTTGATTTTCTTTTTTCTTAAGAGGTGTTTAGTTTTTCTTCATTTTTTATGGCCAGTAATTTTGAATATTACATTATGAGATTGTGGTGTTTAAATTGTCTGGATTTGTGTTTTGTGTGTATGCACGATTTTTTTCTTATTTTAGAAGGTGACCAACTCAGGTAAGATCAGAGTACATCTCCTTACCCACTCCCTGTGGACGGTGGTTCCAATGTCAATTCAGTTTTCAAAGCCTTCACAGTACAATTCTAGTTTGTTTTACTTGTGTCTCTCCCAGAGAACAATCTGAAATTTAAATATTCAGAATCTTCTTTGTGCTGATTCTGGTTGGATTCGTGCATGCACAAAATCTGTGTAGGCTCAGGATTTCATACACAGATTTAAAGTATTTCTTCCTTTAGCATCTTCATCTCCATGATGTACTCCTCACTTTTTGATTCTGAAGGCTCCTCTTCTAGCTCTTCTGGGTAGAAAGCCAGAACTTTAGCTTCCTCACATTCTTACCAAGGTTCAGTCCTGCAGAGTCTACCTGCACAGTGTCCCTGGGAAGAAGAAGGGACTCTGTCTTTTTACTAGCAATTTATTGGTATATAATTGCTTCTAGTATTTTTTTATGATCCATTGTATTTCTGTGGAGTCTATGGTTATTTCTCCTCTTTCATTTCTGATTTTATTTATTTGAGTCCTCTCTCTTTTTTCTTTAATGAGTCTGGTTAATGGTCTGTCAGTTTTGTTTATTATTTCAAAGAACCAGCTCTTGGTTTCATTAATCTTTTGTATTGTTTTTCTAGACTCTGATCTTTATTATTTCCTTCATTCTGTTCACTTTGGACCTTGTTTCCTGTTCTTTTTCTAGTTTTTTAATTGTAAGTTTGGATTATTTGAGCTTTTCTTGTTTCTTGAGGTAGGCCTGTATTGCTATGAATTTTCTTCTTAGCACTGCTTTCGTTGTGTACCATAAACTTTGAGTCGCTGTGTTTTCATTTTTATTTGTCTCTAGGTATATTTTCATTTCTTTCTTGATCTCATTAATACTTCATTCATTGTTTGGTAACATGTTATTAAGCCTCTATGTGTTTGTGTATTTTATAGTTTTTTTTTCTTGTAGTTAATATCTAGTTGCATACCATTGTGATCAGAGCATATGGTTGATATGATTTCAATTTTCTTGAAGTTATTGAGACTTGATCTGTGTCCTAACATGTGGTCTATCCTTGAAAAATGTTCCATGTGCACTTGAGAAGAATGTGTATTTTGCTGTGTTGAGGTAAAAGGCTCTGAAAATATCTACTAAATTCATCTGTTCTAGTGTGTCTCTTAGGCCCATTGTTTCCTTGTTGATTCTTTGCCTGGAAGATCTGTCTATTGATGTCAATGGGCTGTTAAAGTCTCCTACTAGGAGTGTATTACTATTGATCTCTCCTTTATGTTAGTCAACAATTGCTTTCTATATGTAGGTGCTCCTATGTTGCGTGTGTATATGTTTACTAGGGTTATGTCCTCTTGATTTATCGATCCCTTTATTATTACGTAATGCCCTTTTTTATTTCCCATTATAGCCTTTGTTTTAAAGTCTATTTTAATCTGATATAAATATTGCTACCCTGGCTTTTTTTCATTTCTATTTGCATGAAATATCTTTCCATCCCTTTACTTTCAGTCTTTGCGTGTCATTGGATCTGAAGTGGGTCTCTTATAGATAGCATATGCATGGGTCTTATTTTCTTATCCATTTGGTTACCCTATGGTTTTTGATTATAGCATTTAATCCGTTTACATTTAAAGTGATTACTGATAGGTACATTGTTACTGCCATTTTATTATTCATATTTGTTATTTCTATTTTCTTTTTTACCCCTTCTCTTTTTACAGAAGACCCTTTAACATTTCTTGTAATGCTGGCTTGTTGATGATGAATTTCTTAAGTATTTTCTTGTCTGGAAAGCTCTTTATCTCACCTTCTATTTTAGTCAAAAGCCATGCTGGGTAGAGTATCCATGGTTGTAGATTCTTGATTTTCTTATCTTTGAATATTTCTTGCCATTCACTTATGGCCTACAAAGTTTCCACTGAAAAGTCAGCAGACGTTCTTATGGGGTACCCTTGTAAGTAACCAGTTTCCTTTCTCTTGCTGCTTTTAAAATTCTCTCTTTGTCTTTGACCTTTGGCATTTTAATTATGATGTGTCTTATTGTAAGTCTGCTTGAATTCCTCTTGTTTGGAATTCTTTGTGTTTCCTGAACCTGTATGTCTAATTCCTTTGCTAGTTTAGGGAAGTTTTCTGTCATTATTTCTTCAAATAGAGTCTCAATCCCTTGCTCTCTCTCTTCCTCTTCAGGTACTCCTACAATTCAGATATTTTTATACTCCATGTTGTTTCCGAGGTCTCTTAAACTATCCTCATTTTTTTAAAAATTCTTTTTTTCTTTTTGTTGTTCTGATTGTTTTCTGCTACCTTGTTTTCCAATTTTCTGATTTGATCTTCTTCTTCGTCCATTCTACTGTTGAATCCTTCTAGCTTATTCTTTATTTCTGTTATCGTATTCCTCATTTCTGTCTGGTTCTTTTTTATGGTTTCTGTGTTCTTTTTTATACTCTCATTATGCTCATCCATTCTCCGCATAAGTTTGTTAAGCATTCTTATAACCATTATTTTGAACTCTGACTCTGGTAGGTTGCTTACCTCCATTTTATTTAGCTTATTTTCTGGAGTTTTCTCTTTTTCATTTGTGGCATGTTTATTTATTTTCTCATTTTATTAGCGCCTCTGTATTTTTTTTTCTATGTGTCAGAGGAATATTTGTTTTGTGGGAGGTGTCTTGTGTGGTCCACTGGCACACTCCCTGATCCCTTGTGCTAGGAGCTCTGGACCTTTGTGTGGGTTGTTGTGCCAAGATGTTATTGTTGTTAGTAGATCAGTGGGTAGAATTATCAGGCTGACTAATTGTGGGAATTGGCTGCACCTTCAGGATAAGAGTTATAGTGTGGGGACTGACCTCACTGAGTGGGGTTTGCCCTAGCAGGCTTGTGTACTTGTTGCAACCACTATTTGTGTGTATCACTACTGGAACTAGTTAAGAATTGCTCTGTTGTGGTCTGGTGCCAGCCTCCAGATGCATGCGTTTTGTAATCCCTTGGGAGGGGCTCCCCCATAGGTCAAGGTCAGCTGCTGCTTTTGATTGCTCAGGGCTACCCGGTGAGAACTACAAAGCGATCCGTTGATGGTTGTTGCCTATGCTGGATCTATAAGTAAGTGGAAGAAACTGTAGGTAGCTCTCCCTTATCTCCCGTCCCTGACCTATGGCAGTTTAGCAGAGGGACCAGTGATCCTCAAGGCCTGATACTGCCTATCAGATGCCTGTAAGACTCTGAAGCTGGATGAGCCTCTGGGTGATATCTGTGTTGGGTGGCGCAGGGTCCCAGGGAGTCTCCTGGGTCTAGTGAGTAAATTTCCCTTTGCTACCACAATGTCAGTTTACATGCTCATGCTGTCTCTGTGACTCCTTGTACAAGTTTCCAATTGTAGCAAGGTCAACTGCTGCCCACCCTGGGCTTAAATGCACTACCCCAGAGCAGGAGCAGCTGCCTATCAATGTACAACAGGCACTCTGTGTACTGGATGGGGCAGGGGCTCAAGGAGTTGAGGGCCGTCAGGCCAATACAGACCCCTACAATCCCCTTAAGAGATATTGACGCTCATACAGGCAACAGTGGTCTGTCCACAACTGTTTTTCTCAAAATGTGCTCATTGCACTAGCCAAGGTCTGTTGCCTGTGCCGAGCAACCCCCGAGCCAAGCAAGGCACAAGAGGCTGCTTGTCAATGGACTGACGGCACTTTGTGGCTTGGGTGAAGTGAGATCTCAGGGAAACAATGTCCGTTCGGCAAAACAGACTCAGTTTTGCTGCAACTTCTGTGCTTTGGTGTTCCCACCATAGACACAGATCACAGTGAGACCAACTGCTGTCAGGGGCAGTCTCACAGACCTCTGTGCTCCTTGAACGCAATATTGCCACTCTTGCAGGAAGCAAAGGACTGCCTGCCATTGATTTCCGTGCACTGTCCACCCTGTGCCAGTCAAAGTTTGTTGCCTTTGTAGATTAGGAGATCAGAGGAGGGGCACGGATGTGGCAGTTCACTGTCAATGGGCCACCTCGAGCAATTTATGGGTAGGGTGGGGTGGGATCTCAGAGAGACAATGACAGTCTGATCAATAAAGCCTCAGTCTTGCTGTAACTTTAGTAATTGTTTGCGAGTTCCCGCATAAATCACAGATCACAGCAAGATCAGCTGCTTTCTGGGACTGGCCTACAGGACTCCTATATCTACCCAAGTTCATGTTGGCAACAGTGATCTGTCTCACACTATCTCTGAAATGCAACTAACAACACTGGTCACCCGCTAGGAATGTAAAAGTGGCTCACAGTGCTGGCTGCTCTTGCTGGGATTAGAAATATAGCTCTAAGCAATGGTCCCTGCTATGAATACTTGGCCCTGAATCAATGGGAGCAAGGCTTGGAATCCATCCAGCAACAACTGCCCTGGGCAATCTGCAGGTTAGTCAGGGTGGGCTGATTCCCTCAAGCCAGCACTCTCTTATGCCTCTGTGGGAGGGGTCCGCACAATCTAGCTGGCATGGTCTGTAGATTATGCTGTAGGGGAGCCGGACTAAGGCACAATGGTGGCTACCTTTCCAGCCCTTGTTCTGATGCCAGATAATGCAGACTTTTTCAGAATGAATCCCATGTGAGCCTCACACCCACCACCAGTGTCCCAGGTGAGTGTCCCCAGATCGGAAAGCCTGTGCCTGGGTCCTTCAAAGGGACGTCTAGCCATTTAACTGCCTTTGTCTCACCTAGACGGCCGGAATCTCCTCTAGTTTCTATAGTCAGAGTTATTGGAATTTCTTCTTCACTGGGCTGGGACCTTGGGCTGGCAGCCCCCAAATGAGGCCAGCATCCCTTCTCCTCTACAGCCTCACTTTTTCTCTGGGTGATCCTGCACCACCCGAGGGTGCCGGTCCAGCCAGATTTGTGACTTTGCCCTTCCCACCAGTTTCAATGTGGCTCCTTTATATAAGCAGATGTAGGTGTTATGATCAGCTGGATTTCAGGTGGTTCTCCATGTTGATTATTTTATAATTTGATTGTAATTTCAATGCGGTCCTGCCTGGCAGGAGATGAACCCTGCTTTTACCTAGTCCGCCATGTCTTCTTTACCCCAGACTGTCTATGTCATCTTTTCCAGAACCAAACCAGTGAGGCAAACTGCACTTTAAATGAAGGCAAATTTTTTTTTTTTAAATAAAGGCAAACTACACTTTAAATGAAAGCAAATTTTTAAAGTAGTATGATTGATAATGCAGTGGGATCAGAGTATGCAAAACCAAAGTTTATCTTCTTTCCTCTAATTAAAAAATGGTCACATTCTTTAAATGTTGTACTTAAATATAGTCCAAATTTAATACTTCTTGTTATGGCACTTTTTTTGAAAGTGACAGTCAGATATTGAGTAAAAGGAAAAAAATTATAAAATATTTTGGAATATATGACCTATATGTGCACTCATAATATTATCTTGTTTTTAACTGGCTCTGAATTTTGTAATAACCTGAAATTGAAATTTATGCTTCATGTATTTTGGCTTGTTGACAGAAGGTGGTTCTGGTTGCATGGACTTTTAATTTCTTGCTTGTAGAAGATTACTTCCAACATTTACCTGCATTTCTGACAGACTCAGCTGATCAAAATATGGAGATTACATATAAGCAGCACCTATTATCAGTCAAAATTCTTAGTTCTCTCTTATTTTTAGAATGAAATGATATATCAGCCTATTTAAATATATATAATATATAATATATATATTATACTTATATATGTTCTACTGACGTCCTCACACTATGGCAGGCAAAAGGTAGGCAGTTGAAATGACAAAATTGAAAAACCATGCCAGAATCAATGGCATTTAAGAGGAATTTTGTTACTGAGCCTTGGAGTACTTAGAACACACAACTGGACACACCTCAGCCTTCAAGCTTTTATGCAAATTAAATGTTTAACTCTATTGTATATTTATGTCTACTAAGAAAATGAATATATCAGTTCATATCAGGTTTGTCTTTTCTATATTAGAATCTATTAGAGAATTGTGAACTAACATTTTTTTTGTGGCTTTTTCTCAGCTCCTAACAAAATTGCTTAACAAAATGATAATTAATTAATATGTATGTGACATGTTTCTCTTGATACCATAACCAACTTTTATTAAAGTGCCCAAATCTTAATTTATACTTAAGCACTTTTCCAGGATCCTCAATAGTGGATGCCACGTTCCATTTTGACTTTTTGAAATAAAACTTAAGGGTCTTAATTGATTGGAAGTCTCATTCATAAAAATTAATAGTAGATTGAATGTTGTTTTACATATGTGGTGAAAATATCTGTGCCTTTCCAGTTTCTCAAAGTAAAATTTGACAAGTCTGTTACTTTACATAAGACTTAAATTCTATTAATACTATGACATCAAAAACATTTTAAGAAATTCTATGTTTTTTTCTGTTTTCATCATAAGAAAATAGAATCCTAGAATAGCTTTTTATAAATTTAATGGGACATTATTCGGGCAGATCCTAACACATGTGAGGACCTTCTGTAATAATTATTAATAAATAATTATATCAGTTAGAACACTTAATTAATCTTTGAAAGCCTACCATCTAGCTAGACATTTGAGACCCTTTGGTGAAAGTTCAAAGTGTTCTCACACAAAAGTGGCAGTATACCAGTAACAATGAATGACAAGCATTTATCAGACCTTTTACCATAACCTTTACAGGCTCACTTTTGGTGAGACACCTAGTATTTTTGTATCACATTTTAGAGATATTTAAATGTCTGTTAACCACAGATGCTTTATGGAATTCATATGGAGGGAATGTATGCATGTGGCTTTTTGATTGTTTTCTCCCATAGGATGTTTGCTTGGCTTCTGTCCTTTAAATGTTGCCAAGGCATATTTTGATGCTTTCTTGTTTAAAAATTCAGTAGTTGAAATCATTTGGCATACCAGTATTGTTTGTCAGGTCACCACAGAAAGCTGCCTCCCTTCCTTTATGATATCTTTAACATTGATAGATTAATATAATATTTTATCCACTGCAATAATGAACTTCATGTACAGATGACACAGAATTCTGGGAAATGAGTGTTTTTCACAGATTTTAGAGAATTTACTTGCAGTTGGCAAAAATAGGAAACTTTGATATTATAGGGAACTGTGTTATGTATTACTTTCGATTTCAAAATACTCCCTGCCCTTAGCAGTCAACATTTTCCCATTCACTTTTAAAAACATTAAGACCTTGGATAGAAACATGGTGAAATTAAAATAACAAGATGAATACTAGAACTTTTGAATTTAATTTAGTTAAAATTACAGTCATGCTGGTGAGTGACAAAATATATATGGATGACTGATTTTTTTTTTTTGTTTATAGTGATTTGAACAGCTACCTTGGCATTTTTAAAAAAAATGGCACCAGTGAACACTTTATGGAAGCAGTGAACACTTTAATAAGTGGTTTTTTGACAATTAAAACTGCAGTTAGTCAGGTAAAAGGTTTTTTCTCTACTCATTAAAATGAGAATAGTAAATCAGAATTACAGGAACGAGCTTGCTCGATCCATATCCTACCTGTTAAAGACAAAATATTCTCTTCCATGAACTGGCGACTGACTGTACCAACTACCAAAACAAATCTCTAGAAGATTTGTTTTTACTTTTAATACAGGGACCTAAAAAGTATTTAAATAAGGTCTGAACAAATGGGAAAGCTGTTGGAAACATTTTGAGAGTTCAATGTGAAGCAGTGGGAGAACGCAGTATTATATGGTCCAGGTAGTACATGTTTTACAGAAGCTTTTAAGTCAGGCTCAACTAACGGAAAGAAGGAGTGACATCTTTACCTCTGGAATAAAGTTAATAAAACAGCACCTTAGAAGTCTAAAACTATGTGGATGAGAACTCTTAAAACTTAGTGCTTCAAAGTTGATGCTAACAATAGGATTTAGGAGAAATGTTGATTTATGTTTAATTTGGGGCATGCGAGGAAGTACTCTGGGTTTATACCAAACATTCTAGCAGTTCATTGAGTCTTCTAGGAGTTCAAAGAAGAGAAAACTCATTTTCAACTCGGCTTAATCAAATAAAAAAATACTCACAGAAAGTTTGGAACGTGAAAGTGAAGTATCCCAGATTCTGTTGATTCTTCTCCTGCCTGTCTGGCTGTGCCTTTTTAGTTTAGTTTCCCAGCTTCTCCCTTTTTCTGTAGCCATTAGCTGTTGAAGTTCCTTAAGACTCACACTCCTTTTTTCTCATTGCTTTCACCCTAAATAATCTCATCTATGTCCACAGTTTTCATTAACATATATACATCAATGGCATTAAAATATGCATTTCCAGATTAAGACTCTCTTCAGATCCACCTGCCTTGATTTGGATGTCTCAAAGGCACTTCAATGAAACAACTCTAAGATTTATTAAATGATCTTTCCTCTCAAGCCTAGCCCTCACTGGCATTTTCTTGCTTAGAAAATGACATCACTAGTCAACCAGCTGCTCAAACCAATAACCAGAATCATTCTTACCACCTCTGCCTTCTTCTTGCTCCATATTTAATTTACCATTAAATGTTGTCCATTTTATCTCTAAGAAACTCTAGAATCTTCATACCTACTACCATATCCTTAGTCTAATCTAATAGCTTCTTAAATAGTTTCACTAAACAGAGTGTGATTCTCACTCTCAGTATCCCTCTATTTATTCTGCGTGATGAAACAAATTTGTGTTTTTCAAAATCCACCCTAAAGGAAAAGAAGCCAGTCTAAAAAAGCTTTATGCTGTATGATCTCAACTACATGATATTTTGGAAAAAGTCTTTGGAGACAGTAAAAATATCATTGTTTGCTAGGTATTAGCAGGAAGTGAAGGATAAATAGGTAGAGCACAGGGGATTTTTTAGGGCAGTTAAACCATTCTGTAAAATATTATCATGGTGGATACGTCATAAAACACACAGAATGTACAACACCATGAGTGAACTCTGATGTAAACTAAGGACTAAGGTGATAATGATATGTCAGTGTTGATTCATCTGTTGCAACAAATATACCACTCTGATGAGGGATTTTGATAGTGGTGAAGGTTGTTGGTATATGGGGGCAGGAAGTCTATGGGATTTTCTGTACTTTCTGCTCAATTTTGCTATGGACCTAAAACTACTCTAAAAAAATCTATTTAAACAACTCTGTTCTGATCTTGCACCTCCAATTTAACTTCTGAAAGTGCTTTATTACCTTCCAATGCTGCTAAATAAGTTGGAAGTCATTAGCACAGACTGTCTTTAACTCTGCAGCTTTGTTTCCTCTTGTACCATTCTCGAACTTGCTCTTGCTTTCCAGCCACAGCAGTTTGTTTCAGGTGTGAATGGCATATGCACCGTCCTTCCACAGGGCTTCTGTCCTGCCCCACTCCTCCTTGCCACATTGATGTGTCTACTAATCCTTTAGATCTGAACTTATTTCCTAAGGGAAGGTATCTCTGACATCTATATCTTTCTGCCAAGTTAGTTACTTTTGCTGTATCTCTCATATAAAAACACACTATTTCCCTCAAAGCCCTTAGCATTTTTATATATATTACTTATTAATATTACTCTCCCCGCTAGACTATAAGCACCATGAGACAGTGCTCAGCCTGTTTTTGATCACTATTAAGTCTAGTGCTTGGAATGAAGGATATATTTAGTAAATATTTGTTGAATGAATGGCTAGAAGAAAGAATGAGAACTGCCATATGAGCTGTTGGTATATTGCTCACTGTTTTCTCTTGCCATTAGAGATTTGTAGTCACTGAAATATGCATTACTTTCTCAGAAAAGGACTTTTGAATATTCATTTTTAAAAGTCCCAGCAGAAATGGTGTTTTCAACCTTAAGCTTCTGTTATTTCATGTGGTTACTCTGTGGGTTCTTCTGATTCCAGATAGGTAGATTGTTATTATTTTATTATTATTATTAATTATTTTCATATGGCTGTAGTATAGTAATAGTCTTTGGAAATAAATGACATTATTCTATTTATAGCATTCTGTTTTTGTGGTTTCATCGCTGAAAATGCCAAATCTTAGAAAACGTAGTATTCCTATGTGAACTACATTTTTTTTTTTTTCTAATTGGGAAAAGGGTTAAGACATTCAGAGCTTAGGGTGAGCAATATGAAAATGGTTCCTTGATAGTGCTGATTACTTTATATCAGGGCTTCCTTCTTTGTCCAGTCTCTTGGAAAATCTCTTTGGGTAGGTAGTCATTCAAGAAAAGAAATGCTCCATTCTTTGCTGTATTTATGGAGCTGTTGTGGGTTCCTCTGGTAGGTGTGCTTATGGTAGCCAGCACTAAAGCAAAATCACCATGAGGCCATTTGTTTTCAGAGGCCCATTGCAATTATTCACTGCATAGTTTCCCTGACTTCATTAATAAACAATTTGAGATAAAGGAACAATTTCCTTATATTCCAGGTAAGTTATGCAATTTGTCTTAATTACTGTTAGCCTTTAGTGAGTGACTGCTGTGGGGATCCTAACCATGCATTTCCATAGTAATGATGTGAATTGTAAATTTGTAGTAATTTTCACACAGGCAGCTATAGGTTTTTGAATTCTCTAACATGCACTCCCCCCTCCCAAATGAAATAATTTACACACACACACACACACACACACACACACACACACACACACACTAAATGAATACTTTTCCTTATTACAGTCAGTCCTTTCCCATGGCACTGTGGGCGACTGCGCTGTGGTTGGCAAGGAAGATCCTTTGAAAGGTCATGTCCCCTTAGCCCTCTGCGTGTTGAAAAAAGGTGAGAGATTTTTGTCCTCCCTGACTATTTGGGTCCTGAATGATTGACTATTCATTGCTTACCATCTGAACTTTCTCCCTAGATATAAATACAACCGAGGAACAAGTTTTGAAAGAAATTATGAAACATGTTAGGCAGAGCATCGGCCCTGTGGCTGCTTTTCAAAATGCTGTATTTGTCAAACAGTTACCCAAAACTAGATCTGGCAAAATTCCCCGATCAGCTCTGTCTGCCCTTGTCAATGGCAAGCCCTATAAGGTAAGTTATCAAGGACATTTAATGCTGGTTCTAGAATGTTTTTTCCCCATTTCTTTATCATCCACAAAGTTCTTAAAAAATGGTTCTCAAGCACAAATTGTATTCCTAAAAATACATAATAGCACTTTTTTTTTCAGGGTTAGGGGGAAATTTCATAGCTATTCTGTAAGAATAAGGGTTTGAGAGAGAAACATAGAATAATTAAATCCATATTCTTTGAGATTATAGGAATCAGTGTGTGAAATATTTTTACTATTAGTAAATATGTCAGTTAAAGTCAAATGAACTTGTGGAAACTCAATCTAATTAATTAAAGGTACATTTTCCTTCATTGTAGTCATTATGGCTATTGGTGAATCAGAAAGCAGACAACAGACTGGCTATATGTGTTTAAAACAGTTCTAAATAGGGAGATATGCTGATTGTGTTGAGTGAAAATTATTTTGGGGACTTTGAGGCTGATTCAAACATAAGTATTCTTTTAATCTGCATTTTCATAGATATGCATATTTTTAGTCATTATATGAGCAAATGCAAAAAAAGATGTTTTTCTTTTTATAGAGGCATATAGAAAGTCCAATAAGAGGAACTCTCTAGAGAGTATCCTTGAGGACAAACACTTTTGCTAATTGAACAGTTTGTTTTAATTATCTGGAAGACTATAGACACATTTTAAAATATTAAGTACAAAGTTTTTTATTTTTGAGCATTTCCACATGAATATTATGAGGAATACACATTGCATATAATTATTTAATTATAAGAAGAGTGAAAGGGGTTCAAGGAAGAGCATTCATATGTTTCTAATTTTCTTCCCAGATAACGCCTACAATTGAAGACCCCAGCATTTTTAGGCACATAGAAGAAGTGCTGAAGAAAGCATCATGACATTTTCTTTTTTGAGTCAATATGAGTCAGTTTTTTAATTGAAATCAAGTTTTTATTTTCCAGAAATAAATATTTAAATAGAAATTACTTGCAAACTTAAATGTGAATTGTGAAGCTTGGTCAAAAAAAAAATACATTCGAAGACTAGTGAAGAACATGCATCTTCTGTTTGATTAGACCCAATTAGCATTGTTATCAATTACCTATAACATGGCTCATTTTAAGTTGTCTAGAACTTTTAGAAAAGCATATCTAATGTATGATTTTAAAAAATTGTATGCCCCCCCCAATTTTTAATCAAAAGTGACTTCCTAAAAATAGTAGTATGCAGCTTTGATCCAAACAAAACCTAAGACTCAAGTCGAAGTCAGAAAATTATTACAATTTTTCTTACAGAAATTTGGAATACTTTCTAATATTCTTGAGATGCCCTCACACATGGTTATTTTAAATGAAATGAATGAAATGGGAAATTTTAGGTAATTATCTAATCAGATGATTTTCTAGGTAGAAGGACCTGCCTGGTAATACATTTCCTAAGGGAGGGCTGGATTCCAGCGCACAGCTCTGTCCTCAGGTCATCTGTTACTTAGTCCAGGGAAATCACTGACCTGGCAGAGAGCCTAGTTCTTTAATCCTTTCTCTTGGTCATGGAGATGAGGGCTCTTTGCAGCCCTTCCTGTCTCTGTTCTTAGTTGACTGAGTACTTAAGAATTCCAGCTTCTTATGGAAACAAAGGAATGATATAGAAATGGGATATACTGGCATCAAAAGCTTATAAGGAAAAAATGTAAACATTTTAACCTTATGCTAAAGATCAAGATGAGTTCTTAAGAGAAACAAAAAAATCTAGATTTTTATGTGAAATCTCTAATTTTTAAATAACGAAGCACTAGAAAAAATATTGTGACATCCAAACACATCTTTCTATTTAAACTTGTATAAAACTATTGAGCACTGAAAATGGGTCTTTGTTAATAAGCTTATGTCAATGTAGCAATTAACCAGAGTAGATAGAGATAAGTAAATATTTGTTTTATGTAGGGCTCTACAGAATACCAGTAATTAAAGAAAACATTTAAATGCAAAAATATACTATACCCATTGAGTCTTTGATGGTACTCAAAGTATTCCTTCATCTTTCAGGCCATCAGGAACATTATTATCAAGAGCAACCATCTCAACATAATGGTCTGGGTACATGAAATACATGTAAAAGATAATAGATGAGAGCTTATTTACTTGTTCTTTTCATAAAAATTACCTACAACCTGTAGAAAGACATTTTGAAAATGTACGCTTTTTTGGGAAATGGGGTGGGGACCGTAGGCTGTAATACAAATGACTTCTTAAAATAAATTCTTATTCGCCTAAATTGGCTTTTTGATTGTTATACCTGGAAAAAATACATTCATCTAGTTGTTCCCTTTAATTATCTTAGTAGTTTAAACCAACTAGCCATTCAGCTTATAATTTGAAGCTGTTGAGTGCCTTGAACTGTTGCTTCTACTGGGTACATTTTATCCATGATCACATCTGTAATCTTAACAAATAATCTATTTTTAATGTCTTAGCATTAAATTGTATTACCTTATTTTTTATTCACATAAGATTCACTTAATTCAAAATCGCTAAGTCTTCACCTGAAAGTATCATTTGCGCGAGGTATAAGCTCAAGGTATATTGTACTGATCCAAGAAGTATATAAAGGTTACATCTTTGGTCCTCTTGCACATTTTTCCTGGTAATCATATCTAAAGGGACAATTCAGCAAGCAGGCTTGAGCTATATTCCAGTTGAGTGGGAAGAAAATGATGCACAAGACTGGGCAAGCAGCTTTTTCTTGTATCTGGTTGGGAAAATTTATCTCATTTGCAGGATCAGAGAAAGTACTGTTACTTTCATAAGAGTAAATGTGGGGCAAGAAAGACACTGGCATCATTGCTTAAATTTTGGAAGGAAAAAGGAATTTTCTATTTTAATACTAACCGTAAAGCACTTTTACTGGATAGTACCTAAAATATTCTGAATTAAATGTACCTTTAAAAATAACAGTATAATGTTATTAAAAATGCAATCATCTTTAAATATGCTGAAATAAATTCTCCATGATATTTTAAATTTTTATATATATATATATTTTTTTTTTTTACTGTAAGACACTGGAAAAATTAAAATATAAAGACTTTCTTTAAAAATATATTGAAGTGTTTTTCAATTATTATTTTTGCTCATGAAAATGTACTATCTACATACAGACGAGTCCTGTTTTACACTTAGATGGCCGATTTATGATTTATTTATATAAAATTGTATTTGTAAAGGCTGTGATCATTAAAAATGTAAAAATTCATAATGTTCATAGTTGGTCATGAAATGGGTTTTAAATGGATTTTGGAATCTGGCAGAAAGTATCTAATACATTGAGGAGTACTTTATGCTTTTTTGAGGCAAGTAGGTGGATCTTTTTTATCCATATGTTGAGTCTATTATAAGTGATTAACATTCTTTACTGGATGATCTCTAAAGGGGAAAAACTTTCTGTGGTAAAGTCCTGTATAAGAGTATATATAAATCTAGTTTATATTATTATAATATAATAATAGTTTCTATATTATATTTCATTTCTGTAAATCAGCATTCATATGTCCAGATGAGCTCAAAAAGCTCTTTCCCATTGTTTCTGCTCAGGCAACATTTTCAGAAAATTCAAAAATCACTTTCATAAGCAAGTTTAGTACTCCCTCTTGTGGCAGACTCACTTTTGAAGATAAATAGTAGATTGAGTCACTAAAAGAACAATTTTCATTATAGTTTAAATAAATTGTTAAACTTTAAGTGACTAGAAAACAAAGCTTAAACAGAGAACTGGAAGTATTCTTTTTTTATTGACAATGGAGAAGGTTTCTGTTACCATTACCTTTTGACTGAATCTGTTAAACAAAAATAGACATCAAAACAAATGTAATGTACGTGCAAACATAGCAAATCAAATACAAAAAAGAAATTACTAATGACAGGTTTTGCACTTAATAAGATCAAATAGCAGAAAATCAGCAGTTAGATAAATGGTATTATTAAGTAGGTTGTACTTTGAAATCTCCCATATAAACAAAGAATAAACAACAGTAGTAACACCACCAAATAAAGCCACAAGGAAGAGATTACTCTTCTATATTTTATACACTATATATGTTAATTATTCTGTCTTTCCTTTATTTCCTCTGATGAGATTGACTTCAGGGAAGTCGAAACAAGGCCAACTTGGCTAAAAGCTTATAACATTAGACATGAGTCTGGCTATTGCCCTGTTACACTGACAAAAGGGAAGGGTTTCTGGGATTTTGTTTTTCTCCAGTGGAAATGAGCCTCAGACTCTGCAGTAGTTGACATTTACTGAACAGTGCTGGCTGGCAGTTCAAGATATTTGCATGAATGTGTGGTTCTTAGTAAAGAAGTTTTCTTTTTTTATATAATTATTATTATTGGTCCACAGGTAACAAGAGAAGATAATGTTTTTCTTTATAAATTTTTTTTAAGTAATTGCTTTGACTCTTGTAAACAGTTTGGCTTTGTTTTGTATTGAAAAGGAGATCGAGCCATCACAGTGCTATTTCTAAAGATAGAGGACATCCCTGATTGCCTTTAAAGGTCTATTTTTGGCTCCAGTTCCAGGTTAAATCATTCTTTTTGACATGATCAGAGGCAGGTTTTCAGCTTTAAGTACTGACAGACTTGAAGGTGAAACATGTGGAGGCATGTGAAACATGCTTCCAGGAAACATATCAATTTGACTGTTATAATTCAAAAACTGTAAAAATGGTGGAATGGTAAAATACAAACAGTACTTGGAATTGTCAAATGTTTGCACTCAAGACTCCATGAACCATATATTTTATTTTTTAAAAAATCATATTTATATCCATTTACATAAGACTTACACATTTAAAAAGAAATACACAGTAATACATAAATGCCTAGTATATTACAATAAAACATGAAAAAACAAGTGGCTCCATTTCATAAAAGCATCTGTTGTACAGAATTTATGATGCGGATGATGCTTATTATTCAAATGACTTAAGCATTTCTTTCAATTATAGTACACTAATCAAACTTAATATCTGACCCCCCCCACCCCAATCACATTTTCAGTTTAATAAACCATTACTTGTGGTTATTTCCTTAGAAATCAGTTTTCACAAAGGTATTCACTGCTCGTCTTCTTAGATGGTAGTGCACTTTAGGTAGGGTAGACTGAAAAGACGACATCTAGAATATTTAATAGATAGTGTTAGTTTACTAAAAGGTCTCAGACTGGAAAATTTCTCTCTTCTACTCTTGGTGTACCTCCATGCAGCCTGCCTACTTCTGTCCTAAGAGATAAGCAATAGGATATCATCTAGAAAGTAATCAACAGCTATATGTAATGAACATTTGCTCTTTAATGTCATGCAGGCAAGCTTAAATAATACTTGCTCAATTTTGTGGAAAGTATGGCAATAATATAAAAAATAATCACAAAATGCGACCAATCCTTTTGAAAAATTTAAGTTTGCTCATTAATACATTGTGTTTTAGTTGACCTACTTAATGGAAAAGATTTGTATTTTAGTTCCTATATTTTAGAGCTCTTAAAAAGATACCTTTGTTTAATTGTGACAAAAATATAATGATAATAAAACATGTTTTAAGGAATAAGGGTCAGTGCCATGGCATCATTGATTCTTTCCAGTCATAACGTACTCAGGAAAAGTTCACAATTTTCCTAACACAAAATAAATAATATGTTCTAAATTAATAGCAAAAGTGCTAATGTTTCATCAAAATACAAATTGATTGTCCTAGATTAACTCACTGTAAATAAAGCCTTTATCTCATTTAATGGTAAAAACTAGGAATAGGAACTCAAATGCCATGCGCAAAATACAGATTGCAAAGAGTTAAAAGAGTAATTCTACCCATCAGTCTAGAGCTAAGAAGCAAGCACTACTCAGCATATTAAATAGTCATTTGTAAATTAGTGAAGTATTTAGTTCTGGGGAAATTATCATGTTATATGTAGAAGCTATTATAAACAGTATTTTGGAAAGCCCCTTATTGAGCCAAATTATAATATACTTTAGATCATGTCTAATTAGATGCCAAATTGTAGACCATAATTAAAATTTTAATGTTAGGGTTTTATATTCTGAAATTAAATCTCTTATCTGAAAGCTTTTTGTTTTATCATCAACAGCTTCAAACAGTGACCTAAATAAGGCAGCATACCAGCTCCTGTATTAGGCCCCAAAGACCAACAATAAATTGTGTGGAGCTTTTAGTTCAAGGCAATAAATAAACAGCACAAGATGAGCTGTTCCTCTGCCTATAACTGCTTCCTCTCTGTGCACACATTTGGTTCTAATTATTGCTCTAAAAGTATTTTTCAAGATTAATTCACTATAAATGGTAGAATATTTTGGTAACATACAGTTCTAGGTTAAGAATTGTTTTATAAGCATTTGACATTTATAATCTAGGAAATCACAGTTTTATGAAGATTACCAATAAGACTTCATTTTGGCATGGATTTAGAAGTCAATTCCATCAACTAATATTTGTATCAAGGTTTTCTGATAGTTCTGTCAGCCATTCTTACAAGTACTTTCATCTTGTTCCTATGCTATAAGCCCATATACTTAAAATTCACACTTGTTTTCAAGAAATATAAAACACCTTGATGAAAAATATACTAAAAGTTGTATATTTTCAATTATGCTTTTATTTTTAATACAAAATCACCTCCAAATCATTTTCCTGGCTCTGCCACTATTTGACTCTGTGTACCTACCAGAATCACTATGTGCCTATTTTGGCTTCCCCTATGTACTCACTTGAAGGGGTATTATTCTGTAAGTGCCAAACTCTCATCAATAGAATACTATGTGTGCCCATATAAAATGCCATTAAAAAGTAGAAGACGGTATGGTAGCAACCCATTGATGTGTAACAAGACAGTGACAGGCCTCCAACAGACAGACCTTAAACCATAGCAGACAGATGGTGACAGGAAATCCTAGATTAAGAGCTAAAATATAAAGGTTCCTTTTTACCCTCTAACAATTCAAAGGGGTTATCTCACTTCTGTACTGCTAGGTCATACCAAAGAGTATTGTGTATATTTACTAGTCTATGTAGGTTCCACTTTTTTGGTGGTTTGTTTTTTGTCAGCCAAGGAAAACTACTCACAGCAAGTCAGTGCTGCCTCCTTTGAGTAGCTTGTCAACATGAGTATGTGCGAACAGTGGAGTTGTCTAACCTCTGCAGTCTTGATGAAGTAACTGCAAATGGAGAAAAGGGCTTTAGAGGGACTTGATGATTGAGTACACAATTTCAGATGAGAAGGATTTATTTCCCCTGCATAAAGGGATCCTGAACATATTAGTAAATCTTCTTTTTCTCAGATATAAGCCACTCACATTCCTTTTCCCTAGTCCAAGTTACTAGTGAAAATTTCTTTCAGTGGGATTCACCTGAGCTTTAGCATTGTGTATTTCCCCTTAGATGGAATCTGTAACGAGAGCAGCTCCCCGAGTTGCTTCTGTTTTCGAAGCAAAGATTGATCTTAGAGACTTCAATATGGTGGATGTTTTCCCCTCTGAGTATTGAAGAGCTTCTACACTAATTTAGCTGTGTTAAATTCCTAATGAATTTTACTGAGATGTTCCATAATATTAACAAGTTAGAAAAAAATGTAGATTAAGTATTATAGTTTATATCAGAATGGATTTTAAGGGCCGCAGTAACTGTAACCTTGGAAAGAAATAATGACTCTTGGTGATTGTTTTAATAAAGAGAGTGGGGCTATTTTTTTTTAATGCTTACTAAACAGAAATAAATTTGTCACTACCATTTGTAATTGTCTCTCCTTCAGAATGGCTACTTTCTTTTGTGAAGTATATAACACAAGTCTAATGTCCACAGAAGGAAATACTAATTGTAAAATTACTGTTGGTTTTGTGTTTGTTTAATTCTCTTCTCATGGTTGTGCTTGTTTATTTAAGGCCTTCTGCCTTGGTCAGAGGTGAGAATATCTGAAGAGTCTGAGTGCCTAAGGCGAAATATAAAACTTGCAATATTCAAACACGTTGGATGACTGTGGAGTTAATTTACATACATGAAGGACCCTCAGTCCAAGTCCAACCTCTACCTAAACAAATTATTTACTTTAGGGATAGAAGAGTAAAGAAACACAAATCATGCAGATGTTTATTATTCTTCCTAGATGTGGACATTAGCCAAAATCCTTTTTGGGATATTATAAATAATTTTTAAAAAATGAATAAAGTGCCATGAATTCATGCATTAGCAGTTTACAAAACAGTCTGATCTGATGAAAGCAAAGTAAACTTAAAGCAGAGCAAACCAACTCAAGAAAACAATTCCAGAAAGCTATGCAAGATCAGAGAATGATAACTAGCATTTGTTAAACAAGCTTTTCATTTTATAAGCAGAAAGGGAAAACTACTGTACCATCCGTTGTCATTTTCCTTGACTGCCCAGATGTTGTGGTTAACCTAAATCCAGCTGGTAATGTTTCTGAGGACCCAGGCATCATGCTAATTCCATGTACTTCACGGGGAGGAAACTGCCTTCTCCAGGTCGACCCACGCCTGAAATTCTTGTCATCACTCTGCCAGTACAGAGTTGGAAAAACGTAACATTGATTATTTACATTCAGTCTATATAGCATAAATATTGAATACCATGCTTTATTCTAAGAGTTCTATTAATGTCAAAATGAAAATGCAGGAAGTTTGAAACCAGTGTTTTTATGAAAAAAGGTTTTCTATCATTTTAAATCTGTCATCTATAAAAGTAAACATCTTTGAAAACCTAAAATAAAACCCCTAAGTTTTTCCAAATAGTATATATTAGGTTGCACTTTATACAGACTGGTTTTATTGTATAAGATGATATAGTTAGTGGAATAAGTGCTGAAGCACACTTGAATAACTATTTTGTGAATTTTGCTTTTATGTATACAAGAGATATATACTATAGGGGAAATCTATATTTGATATAGTCTGCTCACATGGGATACTATAAACTACATTCTGTATGAGAAACTCTAGAATTGTTACATGTTAGATTTTATCATACATAATTAACTTGTAATTTGTTAAAAACCTATGCAGCCTGGACCTCATCCTTTTAATAAATACAGGTGCTCTTTAGATGCCACTAAAAGCACAATGTAACTCTGGTTGCTGTTTTATAAATATAATTCTGGTTGCTGATTCTGTTATATATTAATGATATAATTTTTTCCTCCTCTGTGCATACAAAAAATACCTGCATAGATAGAATTATTTTCTCTAAATTTGTAAGCAGTAATATGTAATTTAGCATTTAATTAATAGTGTTCTTTGTATCTAATTCTAAGGAAAATATTAATCATTCCACATAGATCTTATCTTATATCACTAAGTTTTTCATCTAGGGAAGACTGTCTATTCCTTGAAGTTAGAGTTATGTGTGGTTGACTTTATTAGCTCGGATAACTTCATTTTGGCAAAGAGAATACTAGACTGATATTCAGCTCAAATTATCATTGCTACAAATAACACTATAGGGCATTCTTCATCGTAGACCATTATCTTAATTAAGTAA
The DNA here is from genome assembly GCA_004027375.1 of Macroglossus sobrinus. Lineage (NCBI taxonomy): Eukaryota > Metazoa > Chordata > Mammalia > Chiroptera > Pteropodidae > Macroglossus > Macroglossus sobrinus. The sequence continues at coordinate 146,058 of PVKZ01001932.1, read as the reverse complement.
CATTCAAGGTCAATTTGGGTAAAATAAAATCATTTGTATAATGACATCTCTCCACTGTTCTTTTAGAATCCTTGTCATCAATAGCTAAATTTCGTTTAGATTTTCTAAATATCTTGCAGTTTAAGAAATGTCTGCTACTCCTCTTCTTTTACATTGCCCTAGTTCTCCGAATGTTAACAAATGCAGAAAAGAAGCAGAATTTCACAATTGTGGCCTCTCCAACTTCTTGAATCTTAGAGAAGTTGTTGCATAAACATAAATATTATCTATTTCTACAAAACACCACATTACATTGTAGGAATATACAACTCCTATAAAGTATGAGTTATGGGCTCAAAAATAAGATGATAAGTCAAGAATTTAAGTCATGATTTCTTCTGTTCTTTCAACATAGTGTTACTGCAAAAAGTAATGAGAATTATAAAGCAGCAAAATCATGGGAAAAATTTCCATGAGATGAGGTCAAAAAGTATCCTCTTAAATGAAGTGGAAGTCTATAGAAACATATGAGCACTTCCCAGATTATTTCAGTGGAATCTGAAAAGGATCAGCCCGAGAAAGAAGTCCACTCTGGTCTGGATAAGTTGCTTAGCTATTTCTGTTCTCACTCGAAAAACAAAAACAAAAAGCTAGACAGAAGAGAGTCAAGGGTTTGAATGATAAAATCATTTGCTGTGTTTTTAATAATAAGATATAGAGGCAGCAAATTTTAAAGGCAGATAGTCACATTCCATTTAAACCTTTCTGCTTGTTTCTTGCTTACAGGAAGCAAAACTATAATTCACATAGGTTTGTGTATCTACCGGGACAGCTCCTTCAGATCAATCTGCATTTTAGAAAGCAGCAATACGACAGATCTTTAATAATTTTTATTAAAAATTTTTTGCAACTTTTAAGCAAGGAGAATATTTTATTCAAAAGTGTGTTTGGGTTTATGCAGACTTTTTGATTAGACAATTATGAATAAGGATTAAAAAGATTATCAAACAAGTTATAAAATTAAAATCAGTTAAATATTAACTGGCTCTTAAAAATGTTAATCATTATCCTGAGTGGACAGGAGTATGATCTTATAGGAAGTTAGCTGAGGTCAAGACTGTAGAGCTTATCTGTCTATAACCTCCTCCGCAAAGGACAGCTTGAGTTTTATAATACCGAGATTATCCGCCCTGTCCATTTGAATGTGGAATTATTGCCTTATTTTAGGATTCTTGGGTTCATTTGCAAAACTGTTTTAATCAGCTTTTCTTTATAGCCAAAAGACACCTGCATTTTGCAACACAAAATTATGATTCTCTTTATTTTCTACTACATACTCAGGTTTCCTTCCTATTACTTTCAGAAAGACCCCATAAAACACTCAGAAGGACAAATGAAGTTTACAGTGTCTATCGATGTGCAATTGACTAACGTCCCTGCATTTTTTTAATCTCAGGAGGCTACTTACATGTTTACAACTTTCCAAATTCTTTAAATATGCATATATTAGGTATAGGAATTCTTACATTCATTATAGCTTTCAAATCCCATGACTGTTAAAATATTATTCATTTATTTTTAAGGAAAACTCAATATTGATATCTAAATAATGAAAAGTTACCCATTTATTAAAAGCAAGTTTTATCTTCATTTTAATATTCTAAAATTTCCTGTGAAGATATACTGATACTTAAGAAATATGCACATTCCTTATTAAAAAGCTGAATTTATCAGGATTAGTGTTATGGCTTGTAATTTAAAAAAATGTTGCTCAGAGTTTTATATTCACAGTTTATGAAAAGTCTGTTTTGAATTACTTTGTAGTGTTTCCAACTGCTGATATGATAATGTTTATGAATTCATAAAGTTATTTCAAAAATCAAAGGAGTAATAAAATTTAATATTTAAGAACAATCCTGGGGAAAATTCTAGAGTCTATCAGTAGAGCAAGCATCTGATTAAATTTTGAGCACTACTGCTTGAAAGCCATTTTACTTGTGCTTTGTAAAGATTGCTTTAAATGATAGACAAGGACCTACTTCATCCAGTCGGCGTTCAGTTCCCAGAGCCAGGAGGTTATTGTATTCCCTTTCAAGAATCTGCCTCGCCTGTGGACATCAAATAACAGTTACCATCACTCGTCACATTTAATTTAAAAAAAGTTGAAATTACATTTATCCGAGAAAGCATTAAAAATCCTGTTTTATTTATTGGATCTTAAGTTTTTCATCTTCTATCTGTACAAGCCATTGCAAATTTTAGCTGTAAATACAAGGTAAGGAAATTCCCTTTTGTCTGTGGACAATAAAGAAATAGCCTCATGCAAATGTCTGAGGTCAAGGGGAGCTTGGGTTTTGTAATACCAAGATCATTTGCCCTGTCCATTTGAATGTGGAATTACTGACCTCACTTTAAACTTTGAAATACATAAAAACAAAATAAGAAGTGAAGTTAGACTGCCAAATTTTGATCAAGTCTATGCAGGTAGTTCTCAAACCTGGTCAATGATTACCGTTTGGGAAAACTTTAGATAATTAGGATTCTTGTGCCCTATCTCTTGATACCTGATTTCTTAGGCCTGTGATATAGGAGAGAGTATTTATTTTAATTTTTTTAAGAATCTGGTGATTCAGATAATTATCCAGTTTTGGGAATCAGTGGCATCCCCAATGCTATGTGTCTGTATAATTCAGACATGTAAATAGAAATGATTGCCTCTCAGAGAAGCAGAAACTGAAGAACATCTGTGAGGGATACTGTCTTGGAGAATCTAGAATTCAGGTGGGAGGTTGGACCACATAGTCTCTAAATCCCTTCCTGCTTAATTTTATGGTTTTGTTTTGGCTAGAAATCCAGTAGCTTGAAATTAAAGCCCCAGTGACACATTTCAAAGGCTGAGCTAACTCTCATTAGGAATCACGAACACATAGAACAACTATTTTTTGCTCTAAAAGTTTTGTTTATCATTATATAAACTAGGACACAGTGCAACTACAGCACAAAGGGGCTTGCCTGGGTGTTCTGTGTTGGAATCTGTAGTAATAAAGCTAAGCTGCTGTAGTCAAAGTTCTCATCCAGGGCTATAAGTGACCCATGCACACCACTCTCAAGAATATTATTTGCATATTCCCGAAGTCCAATTGCTTGGATCCAGCGAATAACTCGATCATTGCTCCACACCAACACATCTAGGAAAAGAGGTGCATTATTTTAGGCTGCGTATTTTACATAATAAACAAAACTACTGGCTGGAATGAGACATGGGTGTCCGGCCAGGTCAGCACTTAGGCTGATTTCTTTATCCTCTCCCTAACACACCTGGCCCTGTTGTGTCGCATGTATTTACGATTCTAATAACTAACCTTTTCTACTTTTAGCCCAGAAAAAAGTTGTAATTTTAAGAATGTTTGTTACATTGAAGTGAGGGTACTTCCCTGACATGGAACACAAGGTCCCAAGGTGTTTCTTGTTTTATTATAAAGCTCTAGGGGTCTGTCTGAAGTTAAATGTTTTTACCACCAGATGGGGACATTTCTTATTTATGTCTTGATACACAGAGTTAGTAAAGAGCAAAATGAGTGGTTTTTAAACACTATTTAAATATTACAGTTAGACAAGAAGAAACTTTTTTTTCACCTGAAGCAATAAATCAGAGACCAGAACAGTAAGATAGAACCAATACTAAATAGTTTGCTACTTCTCTATTAATTTGTCAATTCATTATTTTTATGAACATATTTTTGCACATATTAATGCAAAAATCAAGCATCTAGTCAAGTCACAAGTTGTTTTTTTCTTTTTAGGTTGATAAGTAGTATTTTACTGAAGTATGAAACACTTTGAATTTTATTTTCTGAAACTAAAACCCTTAGAGAAAAATATCATATACGCTTTTTTAGACCAAAACATATCAAAGCATATTTTATCATTTTTCCCATTTCTTCCTATTATGAGTTGACAGAATGCTACATAATAACTAGAGATATAGTCACATGGGTTAGAATATTCTATAGAAAAGAAACAAGGAACTTAAGGAGAAATTAGAAAAAAAATAAGTATTTTTAATCCTATAGAAAGGTAAATGAGACTCATAATTTACTATTACAGTAAAAGCAGGTTTTCTGTTAATTTTTTTTCTCTGAATAAAATTTATATCTTTTCTAGAAAAATATGAAGAATACTTTGGGAAATATTCTTCAACTTCAACTTATTTTCTGTCATTTAAATGATCTTCAAAAATCAGGATGGTATTTATTTTTTTGGTGAGGGGGATAATATTTATATATTAATTTTTTTGAAAGCATTACTAATTTGTCCTAATGCATTAATTTATAACCAAGTTAGCTTTTCTCGTGTATAATGTTAAAGCAATAAAGTAGTGATGCCTCCGCTTCTAAGAGATCCTTTCTCAGTCATTATGCTCACCGTAACAATACCAATATAATGACTGTTTTCACCACAGATTATTTTTATCTGATTTATTTTAGCTTTTAATAAATGAAACCATACAATACTTACTTTTGTGTCTTTCACTCAATATGCATTCATTTATGATGTGGAAAATAGCAGTAGCTTGTTTATTTTTGTAGCTATTTAGTATTCCATTTTTTAATTATGCCACCATTTAGCCATTCTACTATTGATGAGCATTTGGGTAAATATCACTCTAAATTATTAAGGATAGTGCTGCTTTGATTCTTACAATCTCATCTATGTATTTGTTCATATATGTGTATATATATATATATATATATATATATATATATATATATATAGAGAGAGAGAGAGAGAGAGAGAGAGAGAGAGAGAGATGGATCTGTATCTATATATACATATATATTTACACACATTTTGTTGTTGAGTAAATAACAAAAAATAGAATTGGTAAGACATGTTTTATAAATAGATTTAACATTAGCAGATATGCTAAGTAAATTCCACTTGCACAATTTAAACTTCCACAGCAGTGTATGAAAATTTGCACCTTAACTAATACTTTATAATTTTTTCACTTGTTTTATTTGCTTGTTTTTAGCCATTATAGTAAATTTGTGTCGTTATGGGTTGAATTGTGTCCTCCCAAAATCCATATGTTGAAGTCTGAATCCCCAGTACCTCAGAATGTACCCTTATTTGGACATTTGGTCTTTATAAAAGTAATCAAATTAAACTGAAATTATTAGAACTGGTCCTAATCCAATATGACTGGTTTCCCTCTTTAAAAAGGAAATTTGAAAATAAGATATGCACACAAGGAGACAACATGTGAAAACAAAGGCTGAGATCTGGGAGATGCTTCTTTAAACCAAGGAACAGCAAGATGGCCAGCAAACTCCAGAAGGTGGGGGAGAGGCTTGGAACTGATTCTTTCTCACCGTCCTCAGAAGGACCTAACACTGCTGACACTTTAACCTAGCTTCCAGAACTGTGAGACAGTAAGTTTCTGTTTTTAATACTCCCCATTTCTGGTACTTTGTTACAGAAGCCCTAGCAAACTGAACATGTGGTTATCTCATCATAGTGTTGATCTGTAACTCCTTGATATCTATGTGTAAAGCAATTTTGTATATATCTATTGGCCATTTGGAAGTTCTCTTTTATAAAGTTCCTATGAGTGTCTTTCACTCATTTTTTAAATGCCCATCCTTTTCTTATTTATTTTATAGAGTTCTATAGATATTCTAGATATAATTCCTTTATTAGAGATGTACTGCAAATAGCTTTTCCAACTCTGAAATTTCCTTTCACTCTCTTAATTTTGTCTTTTGGTGACTATAGTTCTTAATTTAATAAATTTCAGTTTATCAGTTTTCCTTTAGGGTTAATGCTTTTTTTGTGTCATGTGTAAGAAATATTTGCCTATTTCAAAAGAATGTGAAGCTATTTCTCTGTAACTTTTAGAAGCCTAATTTTGTTTCATTTTATTTTATTTTTTACTTTTACATTTAAATCTACATTCCACTTTGAATTAATGTTCAAACATCAGAAGGCAAGGGCAATGCTCCTTAAAATAAAAAATAAATTTTATTAATCTATGCCACCAAGATCATTATGTCTCATTTAACATAGATTTACAATAATTATTGATATAGTAGTCTAAGGCCTCAAATTAATTAATTAATTAATTAATTAATTAATTGTTACTCACTATTATCTTGGCTATTCTCGGCCTTTGAATCTCAATACATATTTTGAAATCCAATGCAGTTCATTTACAACTCCTCTCCCCTACTCGACTGGGTTTTTCATTAAGTTTTAATTGAATTGATAGATCCATTTGGTTTAATTTCCCTTATAATTTGTTTTAATTTTATATATAGGACTACCACAGATCTTTCATTTTATTTAATATTTGATTGTCCTATTATATTTGCTGTTAATATCTTGTATACTAGACATATAGTTAATTTTTTGACTGAAATTTTATAGTAGATGTTATTTTTTTAGAGTATTTTTTTAGTTCATGGCAAAACTGAACAAAATGTTAAGAAGTTCCTTTATACCCCTAGGTCCATTTTATGCAAAGCCTCCCTCACTATAAAAATCCCTAACCATAATGGGACATTTGTTACAACCAATGAATCTGCATTAACACAAAGTCCATAATTAACATTGGGATTCACTGGGTTTTGATATATGTATGACATGGGTTCATCATTATAGTATTATAAGGAATAGTTTTACTCCCCTAAAAATCATTTTGGGGGATGTCTATTCATTCTTCCCTTTCCCCCAACTGCAGGAAACCACTGATCTCTTTCTTGTCTCCACAGTTTTACCTTTTCCAGAAAACCATATAGTTGGAATCACATAATATAGACTTTTCATATTGGCTTATTTCAGTTAGTAATATGCACTTAAGGTAACCCCATGTCTTTTCATGGCTTGATAGAGCATTTTTTATAGCTATATTGAATTTTTATCTACAGACCTTGCTAAATTCACATATTCATTCAAATGGCATATTATTAGATCATTTAGATTTTCCATAAATCCTTTCTAATCCTTACAGTTTAAAAATATTTTTCTTTTCTTATTGCACTGATTAGAACTTCAACTTTAATCTTGAATAAAAGTGGTGGTAAAATGCTCAATATCATACCATTAAGTCAGATGTTTATACATTTTTAGTAGTTGCTCATTATCTAATTAAGGAATTTTTTTTCTGAAGAAATTGAATTTTAATAAATTAGCTTTCTTAATTTGAGAAAATCTTGATTTTTCTTCACGCTATTAATTTGGCCAATTACATTGATGGAATTAACCCTAAAATTCCTGGAAATGAACAATCTTTGTCATGATGTATTATTCTTTTACCTATTGCTATATTCTGTTTGTTTTAAATTATTCTTTTTTAATGTCCTTAACAATAATTGCTATCAGTTATGCTGGTCTCATAAAATGAAGGTAGAACTATTTTCTCTTTTTCTAATCTTTGAAAGACTATATATAGGATTTGTGTTATTCTCTTCCTCAAATATTTTGAAGAATTCAATGATGAAGCCATCTGGACATAAAAATTTCTTTATGAGATTTTTTTTTAATTGTGGATTCAATTTTTGTAAAAGTTATAGAACTATTAAGATTTTTCTCTTAAGTAACTTGTGTTTTTTCTAGGAATTTGTCTATTTCTAATTTTTCAAATACTTTGACAATTTTTTTTTACAATCTTCTAAACATTTAGGTATATAAATGATTTGTAGTTATATTGCCTTTTTATTTTTTATATTGGTCGTTTGTACTTTTTCTCTTTTTTTCTTAACTTTGGCAGGAGATTGTCAATTTTATTAGTCTTTTCAAAAAACTAGCTTTGGTATTGTTCATTTGCTCCATTCTGTTTGTTTTGTATTACAATAATTTCTGTTATTTTTATAATTTCCTTCTTTCCATTTTATTGAATTTAATTTTAGCTCTTTTTATAACTTCCTGAGATGTTAATTCCATAGGTAATTAATGTGTAGGTTCTTTTCTAATTAATATAGTTGGGCTATCATAGCTTTAATTGTAGCTCACAAGTTTTGATATGTCATTTTCATTATCATTCAGTCAAAATATTCCCCAATTTCTCCGTGATTTCTTTGATTCATGGGTTGTTTAGAAGTGTATTGTTTAATAAACAGATACTTAAGAGATTTTCAAATATTTTATCCCTGCTTTTTAGTTTAATTTCAATATGTACATATAGAGAAATAAATCTGTATATTTTGGAATTTGCAATATGTCTCAGTGTCATAGTCAATTGTGGTAAATAGTGTATGTGTCCTTGAAAAGAATGTGTATGCTTCAGTGTTGGATGGAATAGTTTTAAAATGTCATTTAGGTTCAAGTTTTTAATCATTTTCATGTCTCCTATATCTTTATTATTTTATCTACTTGTCTCATCAATTTCTGAGATTTTTAGTATCTCTCACTATGATTGTGAAAATATGTACTTCCATGTTTACATTTGTCTGTTTTATCTCTTCAGATTTTAAGTCTCTATATTAGATATGTACAAATTTGTCATATATTCACTTTTATTATTATAAAGTACACATTTTATTTTGTTATATTTCATGCTTTAATATCTATGTTGATATTAGAAAAACCACAGCAGCATGCGTTAGTGTTTATCTCCTCAATTTCCAACTTTTCAATATTCCTATATTTATGGTTGTAAATAGCCTATAACAGTTTTTATTTTTTCATCTTTCTTTTAGTTGGATTAGTTTGTCCATTTCCATTTAATATTATTACTAAGATATTTGAGTTTAAATCTACTATTTGTCTTATCTCTTTTGTTCCTTTTCTATCTTTTCTTGCCTTTTAAAAATTTATTTTATTCTACCACTTTATTAGCTTTTTATTTATACATTTTATATTATTCTTATAGCAGTCACAGTTAAAGGTTATAACATGCATCTTCGACTTGCTATACTACTGCAAATTAGTATGTTTATCATTCCTAGATAATGTAAGACCTTCAAACAATTTAATTTCATTTACTTCCTTCTTGCATTATAGTTTTTATGTATTTTAATTCTATGTGAAATTTAAAGCCCACATACATTATTATTATTGCTTTTATTATTATTAACTTTTCCCATACAGTCCTCCTGTTCTCATATTGTAAGTATTTTAAACATTTTCTGTTTGACCATTTTCTTTCTGCCTGTATAACTTGTTCTAATATTTTTTTGGTCTTTGGATTTTCTGGTAAGGTAATCTCTCAGACTTTGTCTGAAAATGTATTCCCCCCCTTTTTTTTTTTTTAAAAAAAAATTAAGTTTAGTGGGGTAACATTGGTTAATACAATTAAATAAATTTTCAAGTGTATATTATAATTTGACATCTGTATATTCTATTGTGTGTTGACCACTCAAAGTTCCATTTCTTTTAGCTACCACATATTTGATCCCCTCTACCCACTTCACTCTCCCCCTACTACTTTATATTTCTATATTTGACCCCTTTACCCTGTCTACTTCCCCCTCCTCCCCCATCCTCTACCCTCTGGTAACCACTAGTCTATAGTCCATGTCTATGATTCTCTGTTTGTCCTTTTTGATAAGTGCCTAATATCCAAAATATACAAATAACTCATACAACTCAATAGCAACAAAAAACCACAAATGATCCAATCAAGAAATAGGGTGAGGACATGAACAGACACTTCCTAGAGGACATATAAATGGTCAATAAATATATGAAAAGATGCTCAAAATCTCTAGCTGTTAGGGAAATGTAAATCAAAACCACAATGAGATACTATCTCACATCTGATAGAATAGCTATAATCAACAAGACATGTAATAACAAATGTTGAAGAGGATGCAGAGAAAAAGGAACCCTCATACACTGCTGGTGGGACTGCAAATTGGTATAGCCACTATGGAAAACAGTATGGAGGTTCCTCAAAAACTAAGAATTGATCTACCATATGATCTAGCAATTGCTCTACTGGGTATTTACCCCAAAGACTTGAAAATGTATTAATTTTGCATTTAATATTGATGAACATACAGTTATAAACTTTTAGGTACTAAGGTTTCAAGTAACATTTTAAGGCTGTCATTTCATTTTCCTCTGGCATTATTTTAGTTGTGGAGACAGATTTCTCATGCTGCTCTTTTGAAAGTATTGCAGTTTGCTCTGGCAGATAGTAAGTTTTTTTTTTTTTTGTCTTTTTTGGGTTATGGTTTTCAGCAGCTTTACTAGATTATGACTATGTTTTCCCCTGCTCACCCCCATTCTTTTAAATCTTGCTTGGCATGCATGGAGTACCTTGAATTTGCTGCTTGTTTTCATTTATTTGATGTTACATTTTTTTCCTCCCTAAATCTCCATTAGTGTCTATGCAAATATTTTTTCTTCCTCATTCTCTCTTACCTCTCTTACTCGGATTCCAGTTACATCTATATTTGACTCCTTGCTACATCTGATATGTCTATAATAATCTATTTTATATCATTCATCTTTTTGTTTTCATGTTTCAGTCCAAGTATTTTCAAGTGATCTGTCTTTTATTTCACTAAACTTCTTTTTTACTATTAAACCACCTGCTGAGTTCTTAATTTCAGTTTTAAACTTTTTGCTTCATCATATTTCCATTTGATTATTTCTTAACATACTGATTCTAGCTATATATATATATATATATATATATATATATATATATATATATTTCCATTTTGTCACTTATCTTCTTAACACATTAATCAAAGTTGTTTTAAAGTCCATGTCTAAAAAAAAATTATACAGGTCCACCTGTATGTCCTATTTTTTTTCTTGGTTTTCTTATTTTGTCCCAATATTTTACATGCCTAATATATTTTTTTTTATTGAATCACAGACTTTATGATTTAAAATGTTTTGATAGGAAAGTTATGTAAAATGTCAGATTTACTTCTTTTCTTTTTCTCTGAGATCTTGGTTCCTTGAGGCATAGCAGCTTTGGCACCTCTAAATAATAATTTTCCCTCTCTGCTCTGTGAGATAGGTAAAAGCAGTAAAGAATAACAAGCTTACCTCAACATATGTCTCTTTTTTCCAAGATCCTAGTCTTTTAAGTCATATGTATCTTAGTTCCTTTCTACAAATAATTGTTTATTGATTTATCTAATCTTTTACTTGTTCTTGTTGAAGACTGGTCTGATTTAATGTATTCCATTATTGTAAGAATTATATTGTACTCTTTTGTCTCTGCCAACCCATAGTGATGGTAAAGCATTTGTATATTAATCCAGAAGCTACATCTGCCTCACACCTCTCTAGTTAACTCTTATTGTGGCTTGAACAACCTTATTTCCAAAGAAAGGTTCTAAGTTTCTCTTTAGACTTAGTTAATGAGGAACATGTGAGAAGAGATTCAAAATGCTTACTTCCTATAATCTTATCACTATTTCCTGTTCCAGCCAAAGAAGAATAAATTTCTTTAGCAAGTAAAACAGTTATTGTTTCCCTCAGTTTTGACTTTTTCTTTCCCCATGTCTTCAACAAAGCAAAGAACTTCCCAAATGATCTTTACTATATCTTGAAATTTTATACTATATATATTTACCTGGTCTCCATGGGTCAATCCTGAAGTATATCTTTCCCTCTAAGTTTTAATTGGCTTGTTCCATTGAGGTTTTAGACCTCAGAAACTAGATTTAAGTTGATTAGTATTATATTTTGGTTATATTAATTAGCTGATGTTGATAGCAACTAGTTCTGACTTGGTTATAGCACACTCAAACTTCAAAAGTTGATCAGGTATGTATGGCTAACAGAAACAGTTTTCCAACTGTTTTCACTAAAAGTAACAAATAAAAAAACTAATGAAATAATAGTTTTCTAAAAAAAAACACCCCAAACTATCTAGTTTTCTTTATCCTAAATGAACTTGTGAACAAGTAGTATTTGTTCTTTTCTAGAGCTGGGTTTATATTTTGATAATCTAAGACATTGTGTAGTCACCACATTTCTACAAATATATTTCCATCAAAAATTACATTGCCACATCTGTAGTTAAGAGTCATCAAATATATAAAATAATCCAGTTAGAAGGCGAAGAGAAATAAGGCACTCATCCAGAGTTTTCTTTTGTAGAACAGCAATGTAACTTTTTTTTTCATTTTGTATATCAGATCCCTTTGTATCATTCTTTTTCCAACCAAAATTTACGCCCTGACTTTAAAGCTTTGTAGCGATCCCTTTGACCTAAACAATAAAGGGCTAGAGATCAGTGTTGACTGCTTCCTAGCAACAAATAAAATGTTAGTACATTCTTGATATTTACATGGTCTCTTTACTTGAGAAAGCTGTTTATTAAGGTCAAGGTTAATTAACACTTCAGATGATAACAGAGATTCCTATTCACAGTCAAGAGTAATTCCTGTAAATGTCATCAGATCAGTTATAAGAAATAGGGACTATTTATGATTTCACTTACAGCTACTCATCATATAGAGCTGTCTGTGTTTAATCATAGTGAATCACAGCAGGTTTTTCTCAGGGCTACCGTCTAACCAGCAACTGTCAAATACTAATATTATATTTGATGTAAGGCCAAGTGGGTAATTCCTTTATATCTATATATGAAGCATTCTATGTGGTGAAACCAAGCATAATAAAAATTAATTGGAAAAAAAACCTTCAGAAAGAAAAATAGAAAGTAGTATCCCATTTGTAAATGTGTTAAAACGTGCACATCTTTTGTTAAGCACAGATTTCCTTCTGGGGTCTTTCTTTGGCTAGTTAGCTCTCAGATTTCACTTTATCTGAACAACAATAACTGAGAAGAACTTGCAATTTTCTGGGGCCCCTAAATAAATTAAAATTAAACAACTCAATATTAATAATGGAAAAACACTTTCTTGCACCTAAGTAATGAGTCAGATGAAGTGTTACAAGAAAGCCATTGAATGTCTATCTACTCCTTGATGAACCATATATAGAAAAATCTTCTTAACAAATTACCACATGCATTCAAGCCCATTCTGCTAAGACTAATGCACTGTCCAAAAACTGACAAAGATTAAAGTAACTTATCACATTGTTTATCACAAATAAAATTATAGAAGTCTAAGATAGATAATCTTAAATACAGAACAAAACAGTGTTAAGCTTAAATATGAGAGAAAGGGTAACACGTAATATATACTATTTTCATGTAATATATTTTTATATCTAAAGTAAGACCTAAAGAAAGTGAAGCTGAAAACAAAGAGATTCATGCATAACTTTAAATAATTAATGTATAAACAAACACTTATTGAATTTGATGAAATGCTTCCCATATATTGATTCCTGGGAAACAGTAAACAGACGTTACTAAATAGTTTATTTTGCTTGTACTCAAAATTTTCCTCAAAAATATTTGGTTACATTTTCTTTAATGAACCTTTTATTCCCTTTAAAAAAATATAAATGGATATTTATAAACAGACTGATGATTTTTTTTAACCAAAAAAGGCCTGTAGATATATATCTTACACTCAAAGATTAAATGTTCCTTCAACAATGAAAAGAAAAAATAAAGTGGTCACTAATAAGGATAGCCCAATTTATTCTTTTTAAAGATTTTTTTTTCTCTGTATAAGAAGGTATTTTTTAACATTTAGAGGGTTGTAATAAATCTAGTAGAGAGTATCCTTTGTTATCATTCAAATCAATCATTTTTTGTACACATAATAGTTTCAGCAGTTAGTAATTCTTCTAAAATTATTCCTACCTAAAATTATTAATGGACTAGTCTCATTTATAGGGATAAAATTCCTATGTAACTTTCATACAAAATCCCTATGTAATTTCTATAACTATATTACACAAATAAAATTTCTGGCCACTGAAATAAAATTTAAATGATATAAGCCAAAGATAAACCACCAGAAATAAATTATGTACCATGTTTCCCTGAATTATAATGAGAATGTTCTATTAAAAGTTTGACAAAAATATCTACATGAAGGCATCTTTAGAACAAACAGAATGTATAATTAATAGGTACAGAGGAATAAATCTCAATTAAAAAAATCATGACTATTCCCCAAATGAGATATTTACTTTATAAAATGATGAAATTCTTTTCTGTGTTTTAATCAGAAAAGTAATGAAAAAGAAATAATGATGTCACTATTCTAGTTAAATACTTATGTTACTTAATGTTCAGTGTAACATACAACACACTTTAGATTCATAAAAGTGAAAGCTAAAAACGAGAAAAAAAGGCATTCAATATGAAAGGAAGACATATTACCTTTTATTTCATGTTGGCTTGCTTCTCGTCTTCTTTCTAGTTCTTTTCTGTCATAATTCAACCTTTTTAAGCACATAATTCCATACTGTAAACTTGTTCTGTTATTTTTTAAAAAAGAAAAAAGCAGATTGAATTTACTCAGCAGATGAAGAATATTAAGTATAGTCAACACTATGTACTACTTCTTAGGGCAACAGGTTGATAAATTGCATTTGTAACTAAGTCTTTTAGTTTTAGAAGAAACAAAATTATAATTATTTTAACTGAGCATACAGTGTTTGTAAAGAGTAAAAAAAAATTCTAAATGACAAAACTATAGTCTTGAAAATAATAATGGATTATGTTATTCATCCATATGTCTTTGTCTTCCATTATGCTATTTTGACTCTATTTGTAAACAAATGAATATTTTATTCATTTGAAAAAAATTTAAATATTATTATAATGGAGACAGGAAAGAATATATAAAAAATGGATACTTTCTTTTAAAGTTGATGAGAACAGTAATATGAAAATGAATAGGTTAAGTAATAATATAGAGAAACAAACACCAAAATGAATAGCTACTAACTCTAAGTCATAAATAATCATGTGAAAGGAACAAATCAACAGACAACGAAACTCTAGAAAGGATATGTGGAAAAGCAGAAAACTGACTGATCGTTAAAGGATCAGGTGCAAAGGAACGGTTATTAAAGGAAATGGAGCATCGTGATTAAGGGGATTGCATATAAAAACTTAAATGTTGATAGTGAGACATGCCGTACAGGGTTGAAATTCATGCTAGGAAAGCAGGAGGAATACAATTACATATACAGAGTGGAATTATATTAAGGAAACCTTACATTCAGTCTAAGTGTGGAATATATCCAGGTGATAAAGAATTATTGGGTAATTTTCACAGGAGAATTAAAGGCAATAAAAATTTTCCCCCTTTTTAATTCCCACTCCCTCCTACTTCCACCCCTAACCTATGGATGTTGTTGTCTCCCTTTAAGAACTGGATCTTTGAAAGCGGGGTGTCTCCTCTCACATGCTAGCAGCACGCACCCAGGGCCTGGTACAGGGGGAGTATGGTCTGTGGCTCCACCTGGGGCATGAACCCAGGACCTTCTGCATGTAAAGCAGATGTGCTAACCACTACACTGTGGAGCTACCCAGACAATAAAAAATTTTAATTTAAAAAAGAATAACCTGGTAGCAAAATAGAAGATAGGGAAAATAGGTAATACTAAGGGATGAGGAAATCAATTAATGTGTCAATATTGCCAAAATAATGGTCACGACAAAGACAATAGCCATGAGCATGAAAAGAAAATCCATAAAATAGATGTTCAAAGAGAAGAAGAAAGAAGTCTTGGTGATATTAGACTAAAAGGATGTGGAAGAGTATAATAAGAAAAAAGAATCTCTAGGCTTCAAGAGTAAAAAGTATTGATTATTAGTGATTTCTTGGTCATTCAGAAATATCCACAACTTTAAACAGACACATTGGCCATACACACAGTTTACTTGTGAGTGTTGCCTGCAGTCCTAAGCCCTACACTTTAATAGTGTGTTGAGCTTAAATATTTCAGAATTAGAGGAAAATAAAAAGAAATCTACATTAAATGGGTGTTATGGGCTCAATTATGTTCTCCCAAATTCATACATTTAAATCCTAACACATAGTACTTCAGAACATGACCGTATTTGGAGAAAGGGTCTTAAAAGAGGTATTCAAGTTAAAATAAAGCCATTAGGTAGGCCTTAATTCTGCCTGACTGGTATCCTCATAAGAAGAGGAAATTTGGACACAGATAGAAACTAGGAAAGTACACACACAGAAGAAAGATAATGTGAAGATAACATAGAAAAGTGGCCATCTGCAAACTAAGAAGAAACCAATCCTGATGGCACCTTGATCTTGGATTTCATGATTCCAGAACTGGGAGAAAATAAACATCGGTTGTTTAAGCCACCAAGTCTATGGTATTTTGTTATGACAGGCCCAGCAAACTAATTCAGTGAGATACCATGTAATGCTGATATAACAACAACATACACATTAAACAGCTTCAGATTAAATCATTGGCTCTTGGCAAATTTCTGCCAAATTTTTACATGTAATATAAAATTTATGCTATAAGAAGGACATATGTTATTTTAATAATGCCTGCCAGATGGTAAATGGGCTGTAAAAACAAGGAGATGCAGCATGCAATCAGGTACTACTTTCTTCAAGTCAGAGCTAAGCATAGCATAAAGATGAAGCTTGTATATTTCCCAGAACAAATAATAACCCTGACATTTGAATAATTTTTATTTTTTTTAAATTTGATCTTCAAAATAATGATTTCTACCATAACAATAAAGTGACTAAAAGCAGACCTAGTGAAGAATAGGAAAAAGCACAAGTGTGCCATTAAAACTAGTATTCAAAAGTTTAATGCAAGCACACAAAATGTGAGGGCCTAAATGTTTAGTGACAGAGAACTCACTACCTAAAATGTGTATGCTATAGGACAATCGAGAGTGATACAATTTTTTTTTTCTGTTGAACATAAATCACTCACCTGAGTCTCTATACCTAATTGAACTCAAAAAGTACATGTTGGACAGAGCAAATATTATTTTTTCCTCACATAATTATATTACAACATAAGAAAACCTATTTGAAGTCTTCCAATAACCAAGCTAAACCTTTAATTTCTTCAGCTCTTATACCAGACTTATACCTTTTTATTAATAACAATTTAATATCCATAAATTAACACAATTTCTTATCATCTTCTCAGCATATGGTAAGACTATTATTATGCCTGCCAATAAACCTAATCTAAATATTCCTTGTCAAGCCATTAACCAAAACTGAGAGATTTGTGTCAACTATAAATCACATATCTTTTTCACTTGAACTGTTTTTAAACCATGGATTGCCCATCCAGCATCTTAATGGTTTTAAAAACTGTTATATTTATCCACTAAATTTAATCCGTGTCAATAACTGTATTAAAATTCAAAATAGCTCCATAAATTTGATTAAAGATCCCCAATTATTCTTTTTATCCTAATTTAATGTCATCATCATATCTGACTTTCATACCATTTTTATTTTAGTCCCTAGTTAAATGTTGGACAGGATGTGATCAAATAGTTTCCAAGCCAAAACCATCTAGATCTTATTAATTTATCATCATAACCAATTATATATTAAACAGTCATAATCCAACTGATAATTTTTCACATAATCTACAGAAAATATCAAGCTACAGTATAACATTCATGACATAGTATTACAACAAGTCTTTTATTACCCTTTAGATTGTAAAGAATTTGAACACTGAAGTTGCATTTTATTCATCTATGTCCTCACAGCGTCTCACAACCCATTTTGTCCCTTAAAATTAATGTACAAATAAGCAAATGTGCTAAAAGATACAAAACATAAAGTGTTTTTCAGAGAATTCCTTCTCAAAATTTTTTCTATTATATCTTTAAATTGCATAATTCGTACCCATATATTTAGATTTGAAACTGACTTAATTTTATTATTAATAAATAATTTTCTAATATAAACATACACATAGATACAAATCACAACATGGGGTTTCCTAAAGTTACAGAAACAAACATTTATTTTTCATGAAAGTTTTTAATTGTATAGTTTTATAAGCTTTGGGCATATAATAAGCACACAGCTCTATATTAGATCGTCCCTGCAATTTGCTGCATGTAAATATTTTGCCAAGTAGATACAGACAGAGGTTTTGAATAGCACATATGCTATTTCTTAAACATCTCATTTTCTTCTAGTAATATACATTATTTATTGTTTTACTTTATTACTCTTTGTATAAAACCTACCGATGGAAACTATCCACCATTTTTAAATGGACACGGAGATCTTTTTTTGTTAGGTGATCTAACATTCTTGCATCTACCAAGCATTCCATAAAATAACTTCTGTACTGAGGTAACCCCAGGCTGGGAAGCCATTCATTTCCAATCCACTCGTGGTTCATATCTCCATATGCCAGGGTCTGCAGAAAAACCGGACACTAGAATTGTTTTATAGCAGTCAAGTTACTGAGCCAGTAAAATAAGATGGTAATTGAAGGATATTGTCTATTATTATAACAGATATTTAATTACTATGATATATGGAAACAAAGCAGAAATAATATTTGATTTACTTTGGTACTCTGTGTAGATGGAACTCTGTGTAGATGTTATCAAGATAGTTGCCTACAGAAAACGATTGTATTCACTTTGTATTCTCAAATGGAATTACATTGTATACAAATATACATTTTTAATAAAAATGTACTAATTAATGTAATCAAATGTAAAAATTAATGGTATATATGAATCTGAGCTTAAAGATTCTTTATATGAATAGGTTAATTTAATTTATTTTTATCTGTCAACTAATACTTCACCATTTCCTTCTCTTCAATGCTATTACCATTGGTACAGCAAAATGGCAAATCTTGATGTGAAAATAAGAACCTCAGTAAAGGAATAAAGAAAGGAGAACAACAAGGCTAGAGAGACAGAATGCTACAGCTCTTACATGGATGTTATTGTTACTTAGTGAAGCATGCAGTCATATGTCATAAAGATCATAGAAAAAAATCAGTCTGTTTTAGAAATCAATCAATATAGACTGCACTTAAGGAAGCAGGGCATAATAAAAAACTAAGGATGATAATCTAATTCTTTAATATAATGATATGAGCTGACCTTACCAAATACTGTTCATTAACAGTGAAAATTAAAGCAGAATCTACCATCACTTCTAAAACAATTTTTTAAAAAAGATTATTGCTCTATTAATTTGAGAGTGTTTTGTCCTTATTAAATTACACATGCACAATTATAATTATATATTTGTAATGAAAATCTAAGTTCTCTGCTTCTATTGTGTGTGTTTTTAAAAATGACAAAATTTTTACCAAAGTCAAAACTTTGCAACCCTAATTTACTGAATGCTTAAATATTAGTCCTAGCAATAACTACCAAAATATTTCCTTATAGTTAAAGGTTTGATTCACATTAACTATAATACACTATGGTCATGAACCATTTAATGATGGGGATATTTTGAGAAATGTGTCCTTAGGCGATTTCATTGTTATGCAAACATCATAGAATGTATTTAAACAAACCTAGATGGTATAGCCTGTTGCATATCTAGGCTATATGGTATACCATGTCATATATGTGGTATGTCATTGACCAAAGTGTTATTATGCAGCGCATGACTGTAATTCTTTCAGTTATACATGTGGAAATGCTCAAAATGCATAACTTCCTTGCAAACATACATATTTGTTCAAAGTACAAGAGCATATCTTGTACTGCTATCTTATTAAATGGGAGTAATTTCTGACTTGTAGTTGCAATGCTGACAACATTCCTCCAACCCCAATCCTCACATTTTCTGTTATTCTTTAAAGCATAGTGATTCCAAATCATGTTTTTGTAAATCCTTCCAAACTTATATCTAACTTGAATGATTCCTGTTTAAATACATTCAGGGATGATTTCAGAGAAATTTAAGATATAGTTCATTCTTTTGAAGAAGAAAGAAATTTTCCTTTAAAAATAGGCTAGACATGAAATGATAATCATCTTTTCTGTGTAATATGGTGTTTTAAAAAGACATATAATTAAACATAAGTTCAAATATACATATTAGCCTAATCTTAAGCTAAGTGAAGATTTATAATATTATGACATATAACATATCCTCAGAGCATACTAATGATATTCATTATTTTAAAGCATATGAATTTCCTACCTGTGCCCAGCTTCCTTCCTCAGATTCTTTCTGTGTTAGCAGCAGGGAATGATTAATAAAGCAGATAAGTATAAATTAATCTCAAATAAATATAGTAAAATTCTTCTAGCAGAAGCAAAATTGTTTGTTATTGAAAATGTTAATTATGACATAGACAGCTAAACACACAGATTCTTATTCAGATCTATAGTAATCAATTTAACAGTTCTAGGGCAGTTACATAGCTTTTAATTAATTCTAATTAAACACACTCATATGACATATGGAATTTTCATGATACATTTGGCCTGGTAATTGCAAATCTTTTTAAATTCTTAACAAGTGTGTAAATTTCCAAATGTAATTAAATTATAATAAAAATTTCTGATCATATACATACAAATATACAATACACAAATTTGTATCATATTAATATATTATAAAATATATCTTATATGTGTATACCCTATAATACACCTAGGCTATATGGTATACCATGTTGCATATGAGTATATAGGAGGTTTGTCGTTATGTATACACACTCACACACACACAGACATGTGAGAAATCTTATAGAAAGTAAATTGATGAAGTGGAAAAAGTAGCTGCATCTCTCTAACAAAGCTTTGTGGTGATCAAATAAATTTCAATAACAGCCAACAAATAAGCACAACTAAAAGACAAAATCAAACACAATAAGCTAAACCAGAAATGTTAAATAACATTGACATTTTTATCCATTACAAACTAGATAATCAGTTTTTCAAGTAGAGATAAAATTGAAAGGGTATTAAATTTTTAAAAAGTTGCTGAGGATAAAATGCATGTCATCTCCAACTTTGTTACTTCAAATTTAAAATGACTATATATATTTTTAAAGTGGACAATTACAATCAGAGTCGCAAGAATTTCTTTAGCCTGTGCTTTGAATACCAAATGAACAGAATATATATATATATTTTTTGTGAGTGCGGGGAGGTCAAGCTCTATCTGAGATGGTAAAGTACAAGAAACTAAATAATTATATTAAAAACTAGTATTCAATCTGAACTTTTCTATTACGAGTTTAATTGGGTTTGGTAATATATGTTACCTATGAATGTTCCTAATATTAAATGATATTTGTTACCAATGTTGAAAAATGAATAAAAACTTGTTATTAAATTATTGTTACTTGCATATTACAGATATATTAACTACATTATAACAATCTAGCACTGTTTCCTTTAAAAAGGTCCAAGTTATCATAACAAAATAAAATAAAACCGTAACAAAAAATGTTATTGCTTCATATCAATATGTAAACATACCCCATTACTTTCATCTATAGTAAATAAAATAGATTTTTCATCCACATGGCAGCAAAATAACTTTCTTCACTGTTCAATAGAGCTGTAAAGACTAACCGTTTTCGTTGGAGCTGCAAGATTTTCCATTTCTTCATGGGTCACCCAAACGTTGCCTGAAGGCTAGTGAGGAGGCCCAGAGAGAAGCAGCCAGATCCAGGGAGGGGAGCAGTGGTAAAGAAGAAAGGCAGCACCACTGTGAATTAACAGCACCACACCAACACGACAGTGCTCCTGCCTCTACAGCATGCACGAGAGAGACAGCATTGCTGGTTTGTTCATAGCTCCCTTTTTCTTCTACTTCAAAAGATTAAATAGAAAGAGGTATGCTGTGAAGCTCACGTGAGATAGATTTTAAATGATACTTCTGTGCTTCTTAATTAGGAAAAAGGTTTAATCGAAATTTGTATTTCAAAGGTATGTGGCTATTGGATCCATTATTTGTAATTATGGAGAACTAATTACAGTTGATCTGTAGAGGAGCGTATTTTTATTTTTTCTTCAGAAAACAAAAGTGCATGTGCTTTATTGTGTTATTACCAATATTTGATCCACAAAGTTTGGATTCTTCAATGTCCTTGGAAAGAGAAAATTGGTCGTCAATACAAAGCTGAAAGCACTGTCATTACCTGTCTGGCAACCAATGTTAGCTTTTCCCAAATGTGTTATTCCTTTTACAATTCAGTAAATATGTTTTTTTTTTTTCTATTCTTATAGAGGAAAAAAGAAGTGAAATTCTATTTTTGATTTAATAAAAGGTATTTTTCAGTCTCACTGAACAGTGTCAGAAATTACAAAACCTAAGTTTTCTAAGTTTTCAGCAGTCTCCTATGCCATTATAGAGAAGAACATGATGTAAAAGAAATTTTCTCTCTAGCAGGCACTATTCTATTCTGACATCTTATTTACTTTCTAAATGAAACAACCCTTGACATTTATTCTATACATTTAATAATGTACAATTTCTAAACCAAAGTCCATGTGGTAACATAAAGATCAAGCACATCATTGATGGTAATGACCACTGAGAACCACTTCTCATCAACTTCTACCATTTCACTGAGAAGTCTTTACAGACTTTACAAGGTTGTCCAAGTACATCGTCTTATAGTTACAACAAAATTTACATCCTACCTATTGCTTGTTGCTTGCTCTGGAAGGGGTATAGTTTTAAAGAACTAGAGGTTGATACTATAACATGTTACCACCATTATTCTCTTTGGCTTTTCTACCACTCACATAAGTACCATATCTGATTTTCCTTCTATTATAAATAATACAATTAAATATAATTTAAAAAGTTACTACATACAAAGTAAAATGATGAATATAATTTGATAGAAGAGGAATTTCATACATAAGAAAATTACTTACATACATAATTGAGTAACAAAAGGGAGTTGAGTTGTAAATATTCATAATTATAAGTAAATCACTTGTGCATAAAAATCCCCCCAAATAGGAATCATATATATGTATAAAATTTTCATTCTCCTATAATTTGGGAACAAAAGCATATTCAAAATTTTTCTTATAAGATAAAACTGCACACAACTGTAAAAATATATTTAGACTACAGAAGTCATCTGTCATTAAAAGCCCTTCCCCACTACTCCTCCTAGTTTCTGGGAATGATGCTCATTATAAACAGAAAGTTGTATATAAATACAATTTCATATTTATATTATATTTGTATGTAAATACAAATATAGTCATTAAATCATTTGGAAAAAATTGCTTTTATTGACTTCATGAGGAGCATGCTATGCTAAAAAGAACTTTATACTCATCTGTCACTTTCTCTTTGTACTCAGTAGTCACTTTGCCCCAGTGCCTGTATTGTTTTCGAAGTGAGCTTCGGTGATTACCCGAGAGAAAATTTATTTAAGCCAAATCATTTATAATAATTTCTGCAGCCTCTACATTAATTGTGACTCAGAATAATAAAGATCTCTCTCCTTGTATAAGAAACTTGACAAGTATTATCTCATCCTGGAATACATACATATATTATCTCTCTTATAGATTATCTTAAAGTCTATATTTGCCAGGCTACTGCCATATTTTGGGATGGGCAAGATGCTGGAAGCTATGGTTTTATCTACATCTTTATATGCAAAATTAGTATATACCTAGGGCAATTTTCTAAACTATGGTTGGCAATCTTTTCAAAATTATATATTAGTTGTTCATCTTTGATCTGTAGTTTTATTTGTAAGAAGCACTGCCTGCTCTAGTATCTCATAAAGTAACTTATAAAATGGCTTCTACACAGCCCAATCAATTACTATTAGTAGAGATTTTAACAAGTTTATTTTATAAGCAAGCCCATATGTTTATGTTTTTCAGATTTATTTCTTTTCACCACAAATTTAACGGGTGGAGATTTCATCTAAGCAATTCATAAAGGGATGAGTTAGAACATGAGAGTTTTAACAAAGACAGTATCTTAGAGAATAGCTAGAGTGGGAAGCTTTGAGCAACCAAAGGAGATAAAGACACTGGTCCTTTGGGTCTGAGAATAAAGACAGTGCAAAAAGTAGGTTGGAAAAGCATAAAGGAATAGCATCATTGATTTGGTTGTGGTTCTCTGAGAGCCACTGAAAATCATCTACTCACTACCCTTGGAAGTCCATACTGTAATCCCTAATTACTGAGCTGCAGAATGCAAAACAGCAGTTGTGTGTGTGTGTGTGTGTGTGTGTGTGTGTGTGTGTGTGTGTGTGTGTGTCTAATACCAGCTGAGTCTAACAGGTGATTTATAAAATTTCAAGTATTCAGTAATTTAGCATATTATAATCGAGAGGCTTGAGTTCTAGCAGTGTCAGTTTTCAGCAACTATCCTAGGACATTTTCTAAAACTCTCTAAATTTTAGATTCTACTTTTGTTAAGTGGGCTAAAATTACATACTTCACACTAGAAAAATACTGAAAAGTTCATATTATGATATGATACACTCTGATACAGGGCTAGAAATAAGATGAGGCAGGTTAGGTGCCAAGGGGATTAAATTTAAGGAAGCACTCACTTTCAGAGTTTTGCAAGTGTAGGGACAGCTTATAATGGTGAATACTTCCTTAAATATTGTGTTTGAGGTGCCTCCTTGCCTCACCTTATGGTCCAGATGGAGTAGAATATTTAAATAGTATTATCAAATGAGAACTGGAAGAAAAATTCCTGAAGGATATTGAAGATTAAATCACTTACCCAATTAAATCATTCAGGGGAGAGTTATGACATAAAATAAATATTAAAATAAGCTTAATAAATAATTTATAAATATTAATTAGGAGAAAATAATTCTCTTGCTGTCATAAATATAAAATAAGTAAAGCAATCAGACTTCAGAATAATCTTAAACCTTCCCTAGCTGGAAGTAACTTCTACTACTATTAGGTTATTTTGAGGTATTTTTACTTTGTAATTAAAATACAAAGTAAATTGACTTGAAATTTACTTTTCACATTCAATATGCCTGAGATGCACATTTCTCTTTTCTGAATTTATGTTTCTCATTATAAGAGGAGAAATATTTCCCATTATAATAAGACTAGTATTTATATATTTATATCTCACCTAATTTACACCAAAGATTGAGGCTTATGAGGTTAGTAACAATGAAAAGGGAAACCAAGGCAGACTGGAAGAATGCTGTAAAGAGAAGGGAAACTGGGAGAGTGTAGGAAGCAAGAGATGTATTTGTTAGGAGCATAGGCTCTTGGGCAAAAGCACATAGGAGTATGACCTTGGATGAGCCATTTAACCTCACTGTGCATCAGTCTTTACAACTGTAAAACAGATATAATAAAAGTACTTATCTCATAGTGTTGTTGTGAGGCTTAAATGAATTATTACATGCAAAGCACTTCGAACAGGAACTGACACTTAATAAGTACACCACTAATGTGGGCTATTACTCTAATATCATTGGAAATTTTGTTAAGTGCACTTCACCCAAGCAAATCTTTAGTTTAATAAATTATCTCTCTTTGCCCTATAGATTGTGCTGACTGATACCTACCTCATGCCTGACATTTCTGCCCTAATTTGCTAAATTATATGTTTACCAAAGGTCATTTATATTTGTTTCCAAGCCTATCTATTTCTACTACCTTTCTTTGAATTAGGCAATTTAAATTAGTATTAAATAAAACAAAAATAAAAGAAATTTGGCCCAAAAATGAACACTAAGTTGAATTGTTTGGAAAGACCAGATAAAGGCAAATCTTAAAACATAATAACATTTCTTAAAAAAAATGCTTTTGTATGCTTTCATCCTCATTTTATGCAGTGAATTCATTACTAAAAGTTAAAACGTAAATTTTTTTATGCTAAGCAAATCATAATTAAAATCTATTAGAAATGAGTAAATATTTCCATGTAGATAAAATGAAAGGAAGAAAAAGCACTCAGTGGATAATTTTTAAAGCAAATAGACATGACTTAAATTATCTCTTATGTAACTGGCATTAATATTTGGCAAAAGGCATACATCCCCTATGAATAAAGAGTTTTAGACATTAATAAGAAGATGAATACTTCTATAATCCTATAGAAAAATAAAATAAAAAAGTTTATAAATAGGTAATTAATATAAATAATAAATCAATAAACATATATAAATTTTTTATATTGAATTGCATTTAAAAAAGGCAAGCCCTGAAAAAGAATAAACTTGGAGTTTTGTTGCAAGGGAAAGAAATTAAACTTTAGTCTAGAGACTAGCTCAAAAGTCTGTCGTAGTCTGATAGAAATCATAATTCCTCAGTTGAAAACTTAAGAAAGTAGCAGCACCATTAAATGAAGAGCAAGCTAAATCTTTTCAGAGTAATTCATGCTGACACGGAAATGTATGCTGCCACCATTTTGCTCTGTGGACTTAGAGATGCTATTTGCCCAGAACTGGGGGAGCAAAGGAGCACACATTGACTCACAGTTCGGGATGTCGGAGGAGCTGAAGGACTTGTTAGAGAAACCATCTCCTGGATTGCTAATCGCAGTTTTAAGCGATGCAGAGGGTTGCTGATTCCAATTTCTCTCTGAATCTCGGTGTCTGATAATGCAGACATGATAGCACCACTTTTCACGTTGGCTCGGCAAGCTGCTACATACCAAGCAGGCATTCCCAACCAGAGCTATTGGATAGAGAAAAAAGTATGTGCACAGATAATAATAATAATAATAATAATAATAAAATTTTAGTGTCTCTTATGTGCTAGGCATTATTTGAAGTACCTTTTATTGCCACCATCCTATGAGATAGATGCTATTATTATTTTCCCAATAGGAGATAGATGCACAAGGGTATTAAGTGATTTATTAAAAATACCAGCTAGGCAGTGATGGAAATAAAGACTTGAAATCAAGTCTCCAGGGTCCACAATTTAACAACAAATTTTCATTATTAAAGATAAAAAGTAATAGTTGCACAACACCAAATCCCCTCTTGGGGTTAGGATAAGAAGAATAGCTACAGGCTACATTTGGTGAAGGTGCAATCAATGTTTAATACGTGACTTCAATTTATAATTCTCCTTCTGAATTCTGAATGCAGAGAAATTCTGAGTGTACAGAAAGAGACAGCTCTACCACCTCCAGCCATATGATTTTGATCAAAGCCTGCAGTATAGCTAAGCTGCATTTCTCAGGTACCAACCTACACCATGTGATAGCTGTGTGAACTTAATTAAATGTTCTATATAAACATATTTTTGGAGAATGAAATATGCTAATGAAAGATACTAAAGTTAGCTAAAGAGAGTAACAAAATGAATAATGCATTAAAAATTAGGGATTTCAATTTTTTCAACTTTGCTGTGATGCTCTTGAAAGATAATTGAATCAGTAGTGCAATGAGCACAGCACAGTGTCTGACACAGCACTGGTGAATGCCAACTCACACACATTTGGTAGCATCTGAATTACATCAACTTAAAAAAAAGTCTTCTTTTTACTTTCTCCTCATCAGGCACTATGGGTGAGAAGCCATACTTCTTACTTAGCTACAAGTAAGAAGTGGGTACGTGCAAGTGAGTAGTTTAAACTCTGGTTTTTCAATGACCAAAATACTGATTGTTTTTTTGGGGGAGCTATTTTACTTATTGATATGGACAAATTGAGCAAAAAGAGAGAGAATATTAGAGTGAGAAAAGTGAGAGAGTAAGAGAAAGAGAAAAAACCTTAGAAATCAGCAAAATACAAAGCCAAGAGCATTGGATCAAGAATCGGAAGGTCTGGACTCTATTTCCCAACCTGTTATCACTGAGTCACGTAACCCCCTAAACTTCAGCCTTATTTTCCTTACTTGTACAATGAAGAGATTCAGCATTAATAATCTAAAGCATTGTATTGTGTTAGGCAGCTCCTAAGATGGATCCTAATGATCTCTTCCTCCTGACATTCCTGCCCTTGTGAAATCCTCTCCCTTTAAGTTTAGACTGGACTGAGTGATGTATTTCTAAGGAACAGACTATGACAAAAGTGATGGGATGTCACTTTCCAGATTAGGTTATAAAAGGACAGTGGCTTCATTCCTGCTAGTCCTCCTCCACTTCCTCTTGGAGCTCTCGCTCTAGGGAAAGCCAGCTACCATGTTGT
Organism: Macroglossus sobrinus; assembly: GCA_004027375.1. NCBI lineage: Eukaryota > Metazoa > Chordata > Mammalia > Chiroptera > Pteropodidae > Macroglossus > Macroglossus sobrinus. The sequence goes on along the minus strand of PVKZ01001932.1, from coordinate 118,153 downwards.
AAGTAGCCCAGTGGAGATGCCTACCTGGCAAGGAACATGTTTCTGGCTAACAGCTAGCAAGAAATTGAATCATGACTGCAAAAACATGAGGCAGCTTGGAAGTGTATTCTCCCAAGTCAAGCCTTGAGATGACTGATGCCCTGGAGTACACCGTAATTGCAGCCTTGTGGGAGACTTTGAACAGAGGTAATAGCTAAGCCATTCCAGGTTCCTGACTCGCAAAAGCTATAAGGAAAACAAATGCCAAGTTTCGACATATTTGTTATGTGGTAATAGATAACTAATATAGATACCCTTTTATTAAAAAAAAAAAAAAAGTCTGTCACATTGGAAGGCTACTTGTCTCTAAAGGGCAAAAAAACCAAGTAAACAAAAAGCCAAATTTTTGAGTCAGTGAAGCCTGGGCTATGACTAGGCTAAAAGAAAGAAGAGAAGATATCTAAGTAAAGTGCATGACTAAATCATTTATATATATATTTTCCAGCAGGTTAGACACAAGGAATTAACCCTACCTTCACAGGTATGACTAGATAGAAACAAAGATGGGACTTGACTTCTTAGTTTATAAACTTGTTTTTCAAAATAACTAAACATTTAAATACACCTGCACTGGATCCTAATTATATTCTACCTCCTCTTTTCCAAGCAAGGTATTTGGATTTCCATAAAAAAAAACTTGTGGGAATTTTGGTTTTATACAAATGCTTTCCAATATATTGTTACCAATGTCATCCCTGATTAGACTTTTAAAAAGTTTTTGATGTGGAGAAATGGTGTGTGAAGCATCAGACTTAACATCATTCTTAGCAGATTGCGTACACAGGAAGTGCTAACAGAGGTGAGAGTTAAGAGCTCTCATTCATTGGATCACCTGGCTCATTCACCCTGCTTATTCCACTTTATAATTTGAGTCACTTTAGGAACCACATTATGAGCAATTTCTGTGTGCTCAGGATAGGTTTAATTAGCACAAACTTCACTTGCTTGTCATTTTGTAGCCCCTTAATGTCAGCAAATCTTTTTTTTTTTAATCATCAAAAGGATTGTTTATCACTTGCCAAAATAGCAGCTAACTGTCAAACTGTAGTTCATTTTATTAGAGTGGAACTGAACAAAGAACAGCAATCAATTTTGAGATATCTTCCTTGAGCATTTTGTTGTATAATTGATTTTTAAAATATAGTAATTTTAAAGACATGTTTGGAAGAAGCGGCTCTGATCACTAAACTGCTAAAAATTTCCCTGACTGATATGAGAGAATAAAATAAAGCAAAACACATGCCTCTTTCACTTAGTTCAAGAAAAAGAACAAAGCATATTTTCCTATCTATCTATATAGAACCATTTTTTAAAACTAAAATGGGTTTTAATTTTTCTTCTTGATTAATTTGTTAGCTCTGTTTATGATACAAGAACAAAGGTGGGTGATATAATAATCTCAAGTCGTTTAAAACATTGAGTTCTAATTGTCTATGCCAGGCAGGAAAAGCCTATATTTTCTTTGCCCTGACATTGGCATATCCTAAGCAGCTTCCAGAAGTTCACTTAGAGAACCGAATGGAATGGGCTGACAAGTGGCATAAAAGGTCTCTTTGTGGTCAAATATGTTATTTCCTTCACTGTCCTAGTCAGTCCTGCTGCCCCCTAACCTGCTTAGGTATTATTTAATTTTTACAGACCTCTGTGTTGGGCAGAAAATACTGAATGTAGTCCTTGTTTCATTATACCATTCAGTTTAGACACAGAAGAGAAGAGATAAGTCTTCTGCTAGGAGCAGAAGCTCCTAGGCTTGAGAAAATAAGGTTCAGGAATTAAACTACAAGCAAAGGAATGATTCTCTATGTAGTTAGTTGGCAGTAATATTTTGGGTAATACAGAAGTGTTAAATTAAGTATGGAGATTGTTCTTCTCTGTAGCCTGCTGATGAGAAAAAACTCTGGACTGATGGACTGGGACAAACATTTTTTTGCATCAGCAGAAGTGTGGCTCAAAAATTGTTTCTTCTCTCACTTTAGACAAGAAGTGGGTAAAATTTAGATACATTTCCTTTTATCCCATTAGATGTGTCCTTCTGTCATGATCACAAGAAAGCAGAAGGGTCAAATCATAATGTCCATGGGTCCCTAGCTAAAGCAAAATACTCTCTTTGTGCACTTTTCCAGATTTTTGGAAAGCTATGACTTTAGGTACCTGTCTTTATTTGTCTCCCTAAAAAAACTACCTAATTATTAATGCTTGATTTAAGAGCTTCTGGTTTAATTCTCTTACCTCTAGCCATGCGACTACTGTGGGCCCATCCCACTGAGCAAAAGGTAATCCCTTTCTTCGAGCTTCTTCTAAAAGTTCATGCCTGTAGTATACAGCAAAGATTATTAGTCAGGTAATATGAAAAAAGATAGTTGTGATTATTTTTAATTATATTACTTTTTTAAAAAGTCCAATAATCTTTTATAAGCTTTCTATGAGGTAATACAGAATAATAGAATGCCTTCTTTCTTTGAATAATACATGCAAATCACTTACTGATTTTATTAAAAATGAAAAATTAACTTCTAAAAATAATTTCCTCCAATATTTATTTACTAAGATTCAACCATTATATGTTTATGGGTTATGAAGCGGAATTGTATTATCAGCAACTATCTTATCCTTTTTACAAGAAAATGGCCCACACATGCATATGCAGGCATATATTATATGATCTAAATGTGGCTTCTTCCATCTGCCTTTGTTCATGTCCCCTTAATATTTCAATGGTAGATAAAATGCCTGTATATGGAGGTAGAAGAAAAATTTGGTCATTTCAGCCCCATTCAAATGATGTACTTAATTTTGAATCTTCTCTGGGTCCAGGTGGCTATCTTACAAGTTAGTTCTTTGTCTAGACTACAAAATTACTTCTCGTTTGAAGAGAACTCTGAAGTAAACTGACTTCATCACAACAAAGCAATGTAAGGTGTGAAATTCAATAGTGTACTTATTTCATTTATAATCACTTTTGTTTTTAGTGAAAGTAAAACCCCTCACTGACTGCTAATGGTCATTTCTGACAACAAAAAGTTTTAAAGAACATTGACAGATTCATCTTTAATCACTGTTCCCACTACTGAGCCTTTAGAATTGACATAAGTCTATAAACCAATTTGAGATAGCTCTCTATTGAAAGAGCAAATTTGTTTTCTTGAAACTTAAGTTGATAAATACCTGGCCAGAACTACATTGGAAAATGTATTCTCTGTTCTTGGTATCTGTCGATCTTATAAACAAATGATAAAAAACAAAAACAAAAACAAAAACATTTTAATTGCTTAATTTTGAATGTGTCTTTTATGCTTAGGAATTCGTCATTAATATCATATATGAACTCTAAAATGAAACATTTAATTATTTTCTGTTATCAATCAATTAATTGCTCATTGAGGTAGACTATATGTTAAACTATTTAATCAAAATGCCTTTCAACACGAGATTTTTGTGTTTGCAATGGACACTACCAACAAAAATGTAGTGTGAAAAATAAGCAAGAAGGTAAAACAAAAATTGAAATTACAGTGGCTGAAGAGACATATAAATTTACTGCTGTTTCATTTGATGGGATAGCAAGAAAAACATGGGTAAATTCTGCAAGAAAGCTCTTCAGCACTTGGAAAGTAAACAGCAACACTGGTGCCCTGAATCTCAGTAAAAGCTAGAAGGGGCTTCTTCACCTGGCTTGCTCTATAATCACCCTATTCCCTCAGGCTTCCTCTTGACAGTTATTTACTGAAAACCAGATTTAAATAGTCTAGTCTCACTGTGACAGAAATATTGATAGAAATATTGAATGGTCAACCAACCATCAGGTACTTATTGAACACATATTGTGAGCTAAGACCTGTGGAAATAGAGACATGGACCCATTTTTTTTTTTTCAGGAGATCCCTGGTTTGTAGAAAAAGTAAACATATGAAACTCAAAACATAATACCATATACAAGTAGATGCTAATAATTAGTGATGCACATTCTGAGTGTGAAGATTTTTGAAAAGGGGCTAAAAGGAATGAAAACAATTGTTTAAGTCTTTGTGGAAACTGTGCTAGCTTTGAAGGGCAAGTGCTAAAGAGATGGGAATGGTGTTCCAAGCAGGATAAGCAGTAAGGCTGGAGGGGCAGAAGCATAGAATATGTAAAAAAATTTAAAGTAGGCCTCTACAGAGCTAAAGAGCAGTATTAAGAGTCATCATGTTATATACATTAGGGAAGAGAATATTTTGTTATGTGATAGGTGAGTGGCATAAAAGGGAAAAAGACAAGTACATCTTTGCAATTGTTCTTTTATACATTTAGTAAAAAAGCAAGTAAATATGTACATAACATTTTTACAAATAGCTTATGTGAGTTGTACAAAAGCTATTTTTAAAGGTTAGAATATTTTAATTGTGAAAGTTCTGACTATATCCCTAATGAAAAAAAATGTACCACACAAGCTAGAATGACCCTGTTAAAATGTAAGTCAGATGATATAACTTCTCTGCTCATAACTCATCAATTATTCTCTGTGTCACTGAGAGTAAAAGCCATTGCAGCTGTTAGAATCCACCCTTACCTCTTCATCTCTCCAACTCAGCTGCCTTCTTGCCCAGCAACACTGGTTTCCTTGCTGTGAACTAGAAACAGCCCACACTTCTACCTCAGGACCATTGCCCCTGCTGTTTCCTCTGTCTGAAATGCTTGTCCCCTCCATCTCCATGCGGCTTACTCTCTTACCTACTTTAAATATTTACTCAAATGTAACCCTCTCTTTGAATTTCTTTTACCTTCCCACGCATAACCCCAAATAGAAACTCCTTATTCCTATCCCATGTTTTATTGTTTTTATGACACTTATCTTCTAACAGTGTCATTTATTTCTCACTCTATCATGTCCCAATAGAAAGTATGTTCGAGGAGGACCAAAGTTTCATATATTTTGTTCACAAGTGAATTTGGAGCATTTAGAACATGATTGGACAAAGAAGTACTCACTAAACAGTTGTGAATGTTGAACAGTCATCTAGTGTTTATATTGAGATACTTTTTGTTTCAGTAAAATGTATCCCATAATGTATTTTTCAGTTCATTTTTTGAGCCACTTTGCCAGAATATTACCCATTCCAGGGGATTCTAAGAGTCTGATCTGGTTTAAGACCCCTAATAGGAATCTGGTTAAGAGCTGCTTTAATGTGCTCAAATAGTTCTATTCTATTTCTGAAGAAAAGTTTAATCATATAATTGTTTGGAAAATCATTCGACAATGTGACCCTCGAAAAAATTTTTTTTAATTTTATTTTGTTTCTTGTGCTTAGATCACAGACTTTCATAAAGTAACTTAAGTGAGAATATGCAAAAATAATGAGATAAGTGAGCTCAAGTCCAGTGGATTCTGTTCTTTGGTCTCCAGCTGGCAGGGCTAAAACCAAAGTAGAGGCTTTTGAGCTGACACACTTGAAACTGTTGAAATACAGGAAGAATAGGGGTGGATGACTGGGTTTTACATCAGGATGTGGGCTTCACGATACTAACTTCAGACCTGCTTTTTTTTTTTAACCTAGGAAAAAGGCTTATCAAGAAGTGCACTGAAATTCGCAAAGCAATATTAAAATTAATTCTTCTCAATTATCCAAAAAAATCCCCCAAACTCATATACCTTACAGAATTTATAAGAGACATGTATCTGGGCATACTAGGTTGAGAAAGAAGCAATTTCAGAAAAATAAAGCAATATAGACAATGCTACAATAGTTGGAAATCACTGAGTTTAATACGTGATGATTTCCTAACAGATTAGTAAGGGCAACGGTGGCATTAAACGTAGAGGAGCATTCTAGTTCTCATCAGATATTTTGGAGTCACTGTCAGAGAGTGACCTGCACTGTTTAGGAAATACTAAGTAAGAAACTGATTTTGCCCAAACAGACATTTTGGATATACTGATATTCTTTGTTTGTCCAATCCATATGTGGAAATATATGCCTTCTCTCTGAACTTCAGATCCAACTTGTTAAAAGGTCAAATGGCAATTTTTTAAGAGCAATGCTATGATCAATTCCCCACTATAAATCTGAGTCTGAAAATTACCGTATTTCTATCCAGGCCTGAGGAAACATTTTTGCTTCCTTTTTATTTATTTATTTTTCTCCATGCTATCTACTATTTAATCTACCATCCTTTTCCAAAGGATAATTTATGCATCACTATAGTCACGGACATACATTTTTGTTTCAACTTTTAAACTAAATTTTACAGGCCATGAATAGTTCTTCCTTTTAGAAGAAGTGTCAGGCACAGGATTGTCATTACCTGTGTGAAAACTCAAAAAAGAAAATCAGTATTGTAAGGGATGTTCATTTTGAATCATAAAAAACTCCTGAATCATTGAGTATTTTGAAGAAATAGCTGCTAGTCTGTAATGAAAGGGATGTTTTTGGCCTTAGACTCTCTTAATACAGATCTCTGCAACTTATTATAGCTGCAATGTGACGTATTAAGAAGGCCCAATATGTGGTGAACACTCAGATGTGTGAGGAAAATTTGTAAGCTCATACATAAATGTGCAGAGGGAAGTCTGTGCTTGCTATGCTTGATCTGAGAGGACAGAAACCAAGTGTGAGCACCCTTGTAATAACTAGACCCAAGGGTTTCTAGATAAAGGGTCGAGAGCATCTAAAAAATGTAAGTAAATCAAGAAAATTTGCCAGGATTCTAGTTTCTTGACTCAGACTAATTTAAGCAAGTATGACTTTTGCTTAAATGGCTAAATTCAAATGGAAGTGTCTGGCTCTTCCTGTTTAGGTTTTACGTCTTTCTTCAACTATTGCAGTTTTGATCTAACTGGTGGAGTATACTTGTATTTGTAAGGTATATTTCTGCCACACTAAACAAAGTTCACATGATTCCCCATCTTGTCTTCCCATTCACTTTATCTTGATTTTCAAGATACAATGAAAATAATTCCTCTCTGAAGCCATTCTTTCCTAACCCCTCAGGCAATATTTACTATTTTCTTTCATAGTCTCCATAGTACTAATTGATCACTCTAGAATACCTTTATCATTTTTTTTGAGTCAGATATTTGGTAGGTTTTATTCTTTGTTTGCTGAAGACAATCTGTCACATAAAAGGTCTATAGAAAATCAGACGTCTGACTGCCTAAGTCAGTTAGTTAGTTCTGGGGCATACAAAATCCTGTTTTGTTCTTACAGTAGGGGGAACAACTTGTATATTGACAAATTTAATAAAATGTTAAACTCTGAGAGATGAAATTCATTAGTTTCTCAGAAAAGTCACAGACCATGGGGGTTGTAGTCTCTCTCATATTCTTCCCAATGTAGATGATTCATCACTGTCAGTGAAAAGAGAATTCATTCTCAAACTATTTTGCCTCAGATGCTATTTTTGGACTGCCAATTTGTCATATGATTATCTAAATACCACAGAGTGCCATTTCCTCTGTCACTCAGTGTGGTCATTTCACCTTCTATTGAATGCCTGTCAATTTTCCCTTCATACTTTAAATTTCATCTTCTTTTACTTTTTATTTTTAATGACACCATTCATTTTTTTTCCCCCTCAGCCTCTTAATTGGTCCCTTTTCCCAGGCTTCTTACCCTTTCAATACATTGCATAAAAAAAAAAAAAAAAACAAAAAAAAACTACCATCATAGCAGAGCAGGTAATACAGTAGCATCTAAAATTAGGAACCTGGTCTATGGCCATGCTACCCTGAATAAGCCCAATCCTGTCTGATCTCAGAAGCTAAGCAGGGTTAGTACTTGGATGGGAGACCATCTAGGAAGACCAGGGGCTGCTGGTGTAAAAAGTAAAACAAAAACAAAAAAAAATAAGGGATTGTAAGCTGACAAGGTCCTTGCAATCTGTGAGGTCAACCAAGTGTTGTCTCATCTAAAAAGTAAGCAAATGAATAAAAATAGAATTAAAAACCTGAGCTCAATTCCTGGTGCCTTCCCGTCTTAGGTATGCATCCATAGAAAAACCATTTTACCTTATTTTGCTTCAGTTTCCTCATCTGTAAAATGAAGTTGATAATAATAGCAACCTCAGAGGGTTGGAATGAAAGCTAAATAAGAAAATATACATATATTATGTGATTACAACAGTGATTTGCCCAAAGGAAAAAGCCAATAAATGTGAGCCATTTATCATAGCAAAATTTGAAAATCTTCAATGATTCCTCAAATGTCTAGATTACAAACTGAATTATAAAGACTAAAATCAATTTAGCCTTGATTTATCTTTCTTTAACTCATCTTCCCTTACTTTTAATGAGAATTTAAAATTTATTTTGGCAAATAATTTGCACATGACTAATTCCATTTTTGCAAGTACCCTTTTTCAGAGCTAGTAAGTTCTTTCCCTACTTCTTTGACTATGAAAATTTTACTGTTTGCCTACATCATGACTCCCCTCCCCTTTAATTTTGTAATCATCTCAATCCACAATTAAAATCTGAAAATTTACAGTGTCAGCATCACTTCACTCATTGAGACTATGAATTAGCACTGAATGCATGGGCTGCATCTAAAGCCTCTGAGATGAGAGTTTGTTCATCCATTGCACCATGTTCCATTTTTCTTTGCATGATCTAGCCAAGAATATCTTTGAAAGACTGATAGATTGAAATCCACAAAGACTCAGTGTTGACAACACTTAGGATCCTTGCTCATATGGTAATTTTTAAGTATTCTACATTTTGGTTAATGTCCAACTACTTATTGCATCTTAAAAAAGAATAAGAATTTTGCTTAGTAATTACTTAGGTTAGATGGAGAAAGAGATGAAACTGCCCTCCCTAACATTACATAAGATATTTTGTAAACTGACTACTATACTAAAGCTTTTGTTCAAATCCTTGTTTACGGATCATGACAATGGATTCTCTGAGTCTATTTCTGCTTTGGTATCCCCTATATCCCATCCTTTTCCCGATTTCCTAAACATAAATATTTTTATAAGTCTTGCCTGTTTAAAAAGTCCCCCTTTCCCCAAAATAAATGTAAAATATGTTAGCATGGCTAAAAAGACCCCTTAGTTATCTGGCCCCTGGCAGTTCCCTCAGTTTCTGCTCTATCAGTAATGGAATAGTTGCCATTCCCCAAATATCTCATTCTCTTTTACCTTTCATGACTGTGTATATGTCTCTTATTCTGCCTAAATCATCCTACTGACATAATTCATGCATACTTCATCCTTCTTGTTAAGACTTCAAAACTTCTCCAAAGCAGAATTAATTTTCTCTTATACACCAACATTATAACTTGTATATGCTCGTTATTATACTTATTATACCTCTCATCTAAAATTTAAAATTCTATTTAAATGTAATTAATTAAATTATATTACAATTCAATGCAGTGACTGCTATAATAGAGATTAATTTAATGTGCTGTTTTGTTCATCTGAGCCACTTCATATTCTTCTGAGATATAATATCATGGCTTGAAAGAGCAAAGTTTCTCTATGTAGACAAATTAAGGTTGAATCCCAAGTAATAATAGTTAACAGACACTTACCACTTACTATGTGTGAATCACTATTCTAAGTATTTTAAATGTATAATTCACTTAATCTTTACAACAATCTAATAAGATATATGTTGATACACATTTGCAGATGAGGACACTGAAGAATGGAGGCCACCTGGGTCATAGAGTCAGCGAGTGGCTGAGCCAAAATTTGAGCTCAAACAACGTGGTCACAGAGTTAGCTCTCCTAACACACTATCCTTTAACTAACTAAGCTCTTTGAACTTTTCATAACTGAAAAAAGATAGTAACACCGATTTCGTTATTAGTATTAAATGAAATGATAGTTTCCCACCTTTATTTCTGTCCTTGCTGTTCCTTTTTATTTAGAAAGGGCACATATTTATTCAACTCCTGGTTAATATATATAGCTTTTATCCTTTATGTTTCACACACTTCAAACCTCAACACTAAAAAAAAAAAAGGAGCTTTGACTTTTCTTTTGTTGTTGCTCCCTACCAATAACAGGTTCTACATTTTGGCTTGATGTAGTAGCAGGTCTCATTTATACAATCGGGATGAAAAAGCTGAATTTATTTTCATTTGTTTCAGTTTAATTGATTTTGTGCAGTTGTAATACAAAGTAATTCTCCGGTTGAAAATTTTATTTTTAGAACTTATTTATTTACTGTGGCACATGATAAGTGCTTAGTTATTGGTATTACCAGAAGAAATAAATGTGTGGCTCAAAAAAAAAACCAAGAATGAAATATAAGTCGAAGTAACTTGACAATTGAATCTATTTCTTAACCATGTAGCATAGAGAATGAAGCTTCCTAATATAATACTAACAGTAAATTCACATAGATTCCACACCATTATTAATTGTAAAATGTATCTTGTTCCATTAAAACTCAGCAGTCGAGAGGATAAATAAAATATGATTTCCTCAAATTTTAACCAATGCACCAATGGGCTGTAATTCTATCATTCAGAAATCCATACTTGTTGAAAAATTTTATGAAAATAAAAAATACGTATTTGAGAAACTTTGAAATTCTGGTCAGTAAACATAAATAAAATATGATACCCTTCATTTTTTTTAACATCTGCAAAGCTGAGATGTAAATTTTTATTAACATAACTATTCTAAACAGAAATATATTAAAAATCTCAATCAGCTGCTTCAGAACATTGATTACCTAAATATACATATTTAGCTCCATATAATTAAGAGTTTTAAATGCAATATTAACACAGTTGACTTGAGTTTGAAAGTATACAGCATACTGGAATTTTATGTGTGTATAAGTGTAGGAGTATGTTTTTGTATATCTTGTTATGGCATATTTTTATATACAGTGTATATAAAAGTCCATTATACATTTAAATTGTGTTTTATTTATATTCTAAGAACACATGGTAGGTTTATAACTGAAATGACTTGATTACATTAAAACCAAAGTTCATTCATATTGAAACCTTTTTTCTCAAGCTGCTCTGAATTGGAGGGCATAGTCTCAGAAAAGAAATATATTTTATTTTTGAATTCGAGTTGGGATTTATATAATTTCTTTTCTCACTTTATTTTGAATTTACTTTCAAAACCATTAAAAAGGTATAAAGAACATATATGCACAAATGTGATGTAACAATAAATTTACTCATGCTGTTACTGAAAACTAGGGTATGCTGTATTACTTTAAATTGAACAGTATCACATTTGCAAGACACTGGTCTGTTCTCCCTCATCATTTCCTGATAGTAAATGGGGGACTTACTGGAGGAACACAGGTAATTTTCGGGGTTATATGCATACAGTTTAGGCTAGATTGCTTTAATGCTTCATCTAATTTTGAGTCCACTTTAACTCAGATTTGAAGTTATTATAGTTTCCATGCTTTGAAGTTATTCATAGTTCTCATACTTCTGTGAAGACTAAGAACTTGAGACTAATAGTAAGTACAGAGAATATAAGTCTGTCACTCAAGGGTTTGCAGAGAACAAATAGAAAAGTTGGGGCTTAAACTCTTGTTTTCTGATTCTTAATTTGATGTTCTTTTCACCTCAGTTCTCCCCACATCTTCACTATGTTTATAGTGTCTTCTGACATTTTAATCTCCTAAGCTTCATTTTAGCAATTGTACTAATGATGATTTTGAGGTCCTAAATGTTTAAGTTCCAGGAGCATGTTCAGAACAACAATAAATTACATTTCAGAATTAAGGCAATTATATTAGTTCCTTAAAGTCCATAAATGATAATACATCATGCATTTATTATTTTTCAACATTTCATGTATAAGGGATGCAGAAAAATGTTTTATTTCTTGGGATTTTTTTTCTCATGAAACTTAAAAATCATTAGAAAACTAAAGACCAATATTTTCTGATGACATGAAAATAATGCTTTAATAATCCCACATCAGAATAATAATAATTTTAAAAAAGGAAGATCTTAAAACTTGTATTTAGCCAGCATAGTTGAATAGTACTCTAACCACAGTTTACCTTTAAGACCACTTATTAGAGCTTTCCTTAATATCATAAATTCTCTTGAGGTAAATATTGCATTGTTAATTAATTGGTAGTAGTAACGACAACATAAAATTACAGTAGGATAAAATATAACAAATATAAGCCATGCAAATTAACTAAGTAATATTATAAAACACATGGCCTTGTATTGGTATATAAAATATTCATCTAGCCCGTTCGTGACATGCCTCATAGTTTCCTGGATAATTGCATCTCATTCGAGCCATTTTACTCTTATTTCCCCCAAATTGTTCTTTTGTTTTAAATTTAAAAGCAATATGTCTCCTCATCTAAAGCGTTTCAAATAGCTCACCATGTTACCAATGCAAAGGTTTACACCAATGCAAATATTTTCTAAGTATTATAAAAGCATAGTTTGTTTTACTTTGAAGCACAATTTATTTTATTAATAAATAATACATTCTAATTTTAGTTCAAATAGCAAGATTTAAAATTTAAAACTATAATCTGAAGGGTATAGTTTTTTTTTTTTTAAAAAAAGCTTTAAGTAGCCCCAAGAAAAAGCTGTTGCCTCTATTGGTGTGTAACATACTGCTATGGGTTTTTTACTATAAACAAACAAATAAATAAATTGATTTTTGGAAACTTCATTTGTGCTGTCAACTTTGAAAAAAAAGTATCTCAGTTGTACCCTGTTGGATTGGCCCTGTACAAAAATTAATAGCCATATCGGTCTAGAAATTAATGTTAAACATAATTTTTTCCATCAGTGCACAGGAAACAAAGGAAAGAATGCATAAACGAAAGGGTTCAGCCAAAACTAAGAATTACTTTGGAATCTGAATGTAAAAGTTTTACTAACGTAGACCCAGCCTTTAACCATCTCTACTTAAGTGCAGTTCTAGTAATTGACAATAAATTGTCTTTTGATTATAATGCAAGTCAGAACCACAAAGCCCTAAGGAACACACAGGCAGAGTCAGTCATGTAGCACAGTCAAAAGTACCCAAGTGGCTGCAACTACTCCTTAAGCCTCCCTGAGTGCCGCACTAACATTTAGAGAATCATTGGAGAGGTAGGGGGAAATGATGTCTGAAATGTTTGTTGACATTGTGTCTAATAGAACCGAAAAATTAAAGTGCCTGACAGGACAACATAATTAATTTAAATGTGAACATTTCTCTGAACCAATGATTCCTTTTATGGTGTGGAAATAAATACACTTCACAATTTTTGTTTTAGGTCAGAGGCAGTGCAGCTTGTGTTACAACTGAAAAGAGAAATACTAAAGATAAAAGAAAAAGAGGATGGTGCTGAAAATAAACATGTTCAGCAGCCATTATGATTCAACTTACCCAGATGTGCTTTTCATGAGATGGAGAAGGATGGATGGAAAAGAAAAGCACACAAATGTTAATGGATACATTTTAATCCAAAGAAAGCCATGGAATAAAACAAGAGCATCATTTCAGAAGTGCAAAAGCTCAGATATGAAAAAGATATGGTATCTTTTTTTTTTTTTTTTTTAACCTTGACACACAATACTCACTGCATCCAAAAGTATGATTAGGCTAAGGCTGGTTCTAATAGTTGACCAGTAAGTCTATTTCTTGAAAAGAGCCACTCTGAAACATGCACAACCACATTTTTCCCAGCCTCTAGTGTATCCTAAGAAAATCAGAAACCTTGTTAAAGGACATTCTTTACCTCAGGGTGCTCCTGTGTTATTTTACAAATAGAAGCAAATAATTTACTAAAACATGATCAGATTCTCATACAGCTTATAAGCCTACTGTTATAGCTCAAGGAAAAGTATAGCAGACTTCTGGAGAGGAAGCAATTTGAAGAAAGCACTGGCTTGAATGCCACAATATCTGGATTGTAGTTCTCATACAGGTTTTGGTCAAAATTACTAGCAAGTTCTGATCTTAAATTTCCTCAATTTAATTTGAGACAAGACAAAACTTGTGCATTCAGGTCCATAATTTTATTATTCTAACAAGTGCTATGATAATGTTATTTTTTTTGTAAATATGTATGCACTCGTAACCAGAATATTTGAATTTTATCACTCTTCTTCCCTTGCCACATTGTTTTCCTTTATTTGAACTGACGAAGTAAGTGCTGAATTTGTGCCACTTAAGTCTTTTTTCAATAGAAACATTTATTTCAAAAGATATTTGTAAATGTTGCTTTGAGGAAAATAATGCACCAGATTGGTTCACCAATATTATCAGAAATTGTCAAACAACATTGATTTAAATGTAGTTTTTGAAGGAGTCTACTTGTTCCCTGGATATAGTAGAGGCACTGGAAAAATATGAAATTTAAATAATTCAACAAAAATCCATGAGATTATTATTTTTAATTTTCTAGACAAGCATAATAGACTAAATCTTAGAAAAAGAAAACTTTACTATGACTCATAGAATACATTCAATGTAGCAAAATATGAAGCAGAAATTCTTATCTCAGAAATTAGGCAAGTTAGAGTTTCCTTTTTTATTACATAATCATTATAAAAAAAAGTTTGATGTGGCAATGGGAACACCCTGCACGTGCCTCCTGTAAACGCATTCATTCAGAGAAACCATGGCTTATTTTATTAAATGGGCATTACAGGGAAATGCATATTCTTTGACCTTAGCACCCGAACAGTGTGGTGAGCTCTTTAAATTTTCAAATAAACAAAAACATGATTATTTATACAAATTTGCATTAAAATTTCTTCAGAAATTTAAAGCATAGTTTTTACATCATACATGAACTAAAAGAAAACTAAGACAAATAAAAGATAGCTTCTAGGTGGTTAAATGGTTTTCCTGTCAACAAACCTGTAAATTATTGAATGAGCTCTGAAATCAAGGCAATTTTTGAACTGTCCATGAAAACTGCCCAAAGTATTATGGGCCAGTTATTACCATGAACAAAATAATATTTCTTAGCCTACCAACCATCTAGGGATGTTCTCCAAGAAAATAAGCTGATTAAATCTGCACAGAGTATAATATTAATATTCCTCACATCTTTATCATTTTTGAAAATAGGAAACTTACACCAAATATCTTAATATATTTGTTATCAAATTGTATAAGTTATCTAATTTCTCATCCATGGTCAATTAATTTAGGAGATATACTGAGCAGCATTCTCACTTGACAATATTAGGTATTTTGGCTCATGACTTCCTAAAAAAATATATTCTGAAAAACACAAAAAGCTATTATAGTCCTAAAATAATTCTGAGAGATTTTGTGGTAGTATATTATAAATTCATATCAGAAGTAATATATATACATTTGCAAACACCTTCTTGGGTCTTGACAAAGTGTTTAATTTTTCTTATTACAAAATTTAACACATTCTTTCTTACAGGAAGTTATTTATAGTAACATATAACCTCATTATTCTCCACTCCAGATTGTCAAGGTTGTGATAATATCAAGAGATTATCAAGAATAAATGTTCTTCGGTTAAAGACCACTGTAAATAACAGGCAAACGACAAGTTACAATGGACATAGAAAAGAACAGATTTAAAGTTAATAAATAAGATTAAATTCAATTACTGAAATAGTGTTTTCCTTGAGAACATCAGTATATATTCAGGCATGACAAGAAGACACTGCCAGCTAATATGTCTTAAATTTTAAAACAAAGGTCTTAAACTGTTTTAGTTACCTCACTTTAATAGTCTAGATTTCCTACTAAATGAATGGGCTTTCACCTGCTTATAAACTAATCAACTTGGCTGTAAAACTTTACATGAAATAATACACTGAATGAGCTTTATATGGAGAATATAATTGCCTCTTGCTTTTGAAGGGTCAAGTTGATAACTTAGAAATATTTCTAAATGAATTAACACCACCTTGAGGAGTAAATGGGTAGTAACTGGAGTGGAAAAGTAGAATGAAGAAAGGATTTCTTTATAAGTAAACTTGAGAATGTTTAAATGGTGATAGACATATCACAGAAGAGAGTTGAATTTGAAGCTATAAGAGCAAGTGGGAAATCAGCATGACATAATTGAAAAAATGGAAAGAAATGGTTTTAATTAAGAAGAAAAGTAGCCTAGTTTTCTGTACTAAGAGAGGATAGAGGCAAGTGTTAGTGTGTATTTCGCAGCAAATAATTCAGGAGAATGTGAACTCATTTGCAGAAGATGCAGATTTAAGGACAGTAGAAGTCTCTAAAAAAAGTTGTGGAGTAGAAAAAAGATTGGCAAGAGAAAAATATTGAGATTACTGAGTAATGTTTAATTCCCAAATGAAGCTTGTCCAAATTCCCCTACTGTAATTTTCTCCAGCCATACAGAGGTGCCCAAATATAGACATGGAGAAAGAAAATTCATCGGTGGCTGTGATTATGACACGTGGATGTCACCAAATGAATGAAGAATAAAAGAATTTAGAAAGTTTGGTTGTGTTAAAATTACAGACATGGAATCTAAGCTAAATAGGGACAGGGAAGAGGATAAAAAGGAGTTGATGTACTGGGAAAGGACAGAAATTTTTTAAAATATGGAAGTGAGAAAAGTTGGTAAATCTTAAAGGAAAAACCCATGGTTAGGAAGAAATAACATGCTTCAATTAGTAATTTTGAAATAGCATGATCTGAAAGCGATGACAAAATTCAGAGTATGACCATGAGGGTTATCTAACTTGGAATAGAAAGTGACACTGAAAATGACAAAGCCTTGAAATTTAAAAGTTAGGCTGTGAATTGATGATACAAGTGGATATAAGATCACTCAGGGTAATGGTAGAAATTGCTTTATATATAAAGACAGATGATGGAAAAGAGAAAAAAATAGCCAAGCACATTTCTAGTGATCCTTATAAAGGAAAAAAATATAGTTTAGAAGTTTTAAGTATAGTTCATCATGACACTACTTTAGAAATGACTTTTTTTAATATTGACTTCAAATAATTAAAGTATTTGAAACATTTTCAAAATAGTTTAAGAAATCTTTATTCTTCTCAAAATTTTGTTATTAATTTGTGTAGCAAACATAATCTAGTCAAGCCCAAATTAAAACGTCAATTGTGTGGAATCTAAAATAAATGCATTTAATTGTAATTTTGCACATGCACATATTTTTCAAAAACACTGGCAACAGCATATGGATAAAAATTCTGAAACAAAAAAGAGAAGCTTGAATGGATAATTTTAGATAACTAGAGAAGAAACCACACCTTTGATGACCTTCTGAAAAATACGTTACAGAGATAGTATAAGATCTTATATTTGTGAAAACAGTTAAGGAAAATTCTTTCTAGATTAAGATTTCAATGTCACATTTAAATGTACCTCAATTAGTGACTTTTTTTTTCTTTTTTAAAAAGAAACTAAAATATTCTTGTAATTAGACACTGACTTTGTAAGTTTTACTGTAATGAATGTTAGATTAATTCAGCACACGTTTAAATTCCTTACACTGCTTATTTATTACTGTTAATAACTATTGTTATATCAAACACTGGGATATTATATGGGCTAATTATATCAGAAAAAGGCAATTTTATAACACAGATGCATCTTGTGATTTGAAACTATCTACCTCTCCCAGTCTTAAAAGAGGTGTTTGGTTTGAATATATTTGTTGTTTATTGTGAAGGATGAGATGGGGTCAGCTAATAAATTAATTATTCTCTAGGAGAAAAAATCTGCTACTGTTTTCAAGTTTAAAGGGAGTGAGGGATCCTTTTTGGACTCCTTTACAGACTATTTTAAATTATATAGGGGTTTCAACGTCCAGCTGAAAAGACCACATTATATACTCCTTAAATTGTGGCCTTACTATGAGATCCTAAATAATTCAAAGGAATTCTGGGCTCAGAAGATCTGCTCTTTTGTATACCACATTGCTGGGGAAGCTACATTTCTTCATGTGTGAAAGGAAATAGCAGCCTCTACCTCAAAGGCTTTGTAAAAATTAAAAGATAATTCAATGTAAAGTGTGTAGAACAGCACCCTGTGTATTATAACTGCTCAATGTGATTATTAAATATTTATTTTATGTAAAATAGATAATTATTATCATTACTATACAAAAGATGAGGAGGAAAATGGAACAGAATACATGCACAGTAGGAAACAGAAATAATTATAAATAAGAAATAGATATTAACTATATTAAGACCATAACGTGCATGGTGGGAAGTAGAGAGAGAGATAAAACTGGTGAGATAAATAGGAACCTGATAATGTAGGGATTATATAAAAGCATTTAGAATTTATCTTATGACTGCTAGGGGATAGCTGAGGGATTTTAAGCAGGTTCCAAAATATTATTTAGATAGATTTCTTTAGCTGAAGTGTGAAGAATGTATTGTGGGAAAGCAAGACTAGAAGTAGAAAGATTGTTTTAATATGATGGTCTGAGAAAGAAAAGAAGAAAGTAAACATACTTGAGAAATTTTTAAAGAGTTAGTGTATGGAGTGATAGTATACAAAGGTGACTGCGATAATACACAGAGGTGATAATAGTAACACTACATGAAGGTGCACAGAGAAAGAACAAGGAAGAACAAAGGCAAAGATGAAGCCCAAGATTCTGGTTTGGTCTTCTGAGTAGAAGTCACTGTTCTTGTTCCTGTTCCATTTTCTTAGGTTTTCTTCTTTCCTTTAGAGTTCTTTCCACATCTAGCTTCTAATCATGTATTAAATTATTCAAAATATATATATATTCTGAGTACGTAGAATATGCCAGCACTGCAAGTGGTACAAAGGCAGAGGCTCTGAGTCCAGTTCTCTGAATTGTATAGAGAACCACAGAGTTTTGGGGCAGGGACAATTTGAAGAGCATGTAATCCAATTTCACAGCTGAAATTTGAATCTCTTACATAATAATCTCACTTGGCAGGTCTATATTGGACAGAATAATGAGCAACAACTCTTTCAGGTGATCAAGTCTTTCTTCTCAAATCTGTGATTGCGAGCAGCTCTCAATTGGACTTTGCTCAAACTTATCTGTAACAACCTCTGCTTTTGGCCCTACATCTTATCATGAAGCCATGAAAACACATCTGATAGCTTTCTTTCTTTTCTTTTTCCTTTTTTTTTTTTTGGCAGCCTTTGGTTCTCTGCTGTCCACACTCCACACATTCCTAATTACTTCTAACATTTTGAAGAAATGGTTTGATGTCATCTTGCTATACTGGTCGTGTTCCTCTGAATGTATGCTGGCTTGAACACATCTGCTTCAAGCATATTTTGCAGAAATTAACACAATATCTAGCCACAATCCAGTTAGTACATAAAATTTGGCCTTATTGCTTTTATAGATATTGAAAATCATTAACTTCTTTTCAGGCATTGCTAATTTGCCCTTTTTCCAAAAACATTTTTCTAGGAGCTGCAGTTAAATTATATAGTTTTATTAAAATCATTTATAGAAGTGCTGAATCTGCACTTCCCTCAATCATTATCAATTCATTTTTTCAACCCCTTTGATTACAACTGTCTCATCAGTTTTAAATCCATGTTGTTAGTCTTGTTCCAATGCTATATTTAGAAATACTATTTAAAAGAAAATTAAATGCCTTGTTGAACTCAATATATGGTATTTCTACAACAATTTTCTTTATCTACATGTTTATAAAATCTTTGAAAAGTTTAAGGGCACAGCTTATTCTTAAGGGACTCCATTTAATTTTGGTGATCAATAATCCCCTTTCTTATTGTTCAAAAGTAATCTATTAAATGTTTTAAATTTAGTTGGAAAACTAACAGTGAGGTGATCAGTCTTTAGCTTAGAGAACATCTTTTAAATAAAAACGTTAGGCTTGTGGAAAATTTTTCTCATTCTGTTTGAAGACCAGTGCCTTAGAGAAGGGATCATGGCTCCTGAAATACTTAAGAGCAAAAAATTGTCTTTCTGTCTGTCTCTCTAAAATCAATCAAAACAAACAATATGATTGTATTCGAAAAGAAGGGCATTCTTCTACTCTATGTAACTATCCTGAGTTTTAATTTCCTATTACTAATTCTTATGTTACTTTTTCCATTTTCCATGGACAGAAAATATGAAGACTATCCAGGGCTCCTGTTCTACTTCCTCTATAATCTATTAATATTGTACCATAAACTCAAAACAGCAGCTCTGTTCCTTCTAGATTATTTCCCTTCCTCTAAATAGATCAATGCATCTTGGCCTTTAGCCTTTGAGCTTACTATTGTTTTAGGTTCAGGGATTCTTATAATTTTCTATGGTTGGAACTAGGCAAGACTATCAGTGATCAGAGCAAGGCAATGAGAGCTCTAGCTTAGTGCAGGCAGAGAAGACATACTTCTAGAGTCCCAAGAAGAAAATTGGGACACATTCTTTCAGGGAACAATGGGGTTAGGTTAACTAAATGAACACTTGACTATAACTAATTGATCCAAGTAAATCTTGTTCACATTAGGCCAATTAGATACTTTTGCCTATTTACAAGTGTGAAATAGAAATTAAGAGTTACTGACAACACACAAGAGAAATATTTCGTAATCTGTTATTGTTGAAATTTTGAAGTTGCCCTGGCTCTGTAGTTTCTGTACTCTCTGAGATCTCTAATACTAGTGAATTTCCCTTTTTGCTCTATTCATCCAGATTTAGTTCCTACAGCATGCTTACAAAATAAATATTTGTGAGGGAAGTAAAGACATTTACCTTCCATACATATTGCATTACTTAGATGAGAAAATGAATTCAAAGCTTTTAACACGTCATAAATCAACCTCTGGAATAAACCCCTTTTTAAAATTTAACTTGGCACATACACACTTAATAAATATTTATTAATTGAAAGACAGTTGTGGAATTTCTGTGATACTTTTAATTTTGAATATTTTTAGTGACATTTATTTTGCTTAAAGACAGGCAGACTCTGAACCTTCCAAATGCCAAAGATTAAAATGCAGAGTCTCAAAACACGTTAAAGATTATGCACCAAAGGAGACTCTTGGGGTTGCAATGAAGATAAATTAACTAAATCTACAGAGCTTTACTTTTATGTCTTTGAAGTTCTAACATAAAGATTCTCTGGTAGTGATTAACTGTGACTGCCATGCTCCAAGGATAAAACTGCTTCTCTGGAGGATGCTGCTGACATGATAGCTGAGTTGAAATGCTAATTTCATTTTTAATGATGTTAAAAAATTGATTTCAAATATAAAATTCAATTTTATTTAGCAGTGATATGCAGGAGAACATAGCAAATATAACATGTAATAGTTACTTATAATATAACTAAAGATTGAGAATGATATATTAGTCAATATATTAATATTCATATGATACTTTTCAACTTGTCTAAGGATACATAAGATCTCAGCATGAATATATGTTTTGATAACAAATTACATAGTATTAAAAATGCAGAAGGAAAACAGCAGATAAAAATTGAGAAAATTTTCAGAATTTATGTTTTTGAAGATAAGTAACCATTCACTGTGTATTTGTCAATTTTAATATGTTCACTGCTTATCAAGGACTGTCATGAGAGTCAGACATGTGTAATGTTACTGAAACAGACAACTTCATCTTTAAAGCCATAGTCTGTAAAAATCAGCTCTTTGGAATCAAAGCTGAGTCTAGAAATACAAATCCTTTAGGTCAATACATGTAAGACAGTCCAGTCTAACAAACCTTCAAACTGAAAGTATAAAGTAGAAAAATGAAACATAAAAAAAAAAACTTGAACAGAAACTCATAACATTTCTTAACCCCGAAGATAAAGAGAAAAAATATCAAACTTTAGAGAGAGAAAAGGAGAGGAAAAAGAAATCCTACATGTTATATACAAAAGAATGACAATAAATTGACGCTAGACATAACTGGAAGGAAAAAGAGCAGTACTTTAAAGTTTTGAGAGTAAGTTATTTTAAACTAATAGTTTTAGACTATTGTTGACCATCAATTAATTTGAGTTATAAAATATATGTTCAGATCTCTAAGGATTTAGTGAGTTTGCCACACATGCTATCATCACATTTCTAGAGAGATGATATGGAAAATTGGCAATTAAATATTTTCCAGAAGGAAAAAAAAAGTAGAAAATCTGGTGAGACATTAATACAAGTACATTTAATATTGATACTTCAAGAAGTCTTCTTTAAGCAAAGATGCTAATGGCATAATACTTCCTTACTGAGCCCTAAAAATACCCATATTTATATTCTAAGTGAAATTCAGAGATTCAGGGAGTTAAAGAATATTCAGAAATTGAGGTTCTTGATGAGCTAGACCACAAAAGTTTTGACCTTACAGTAGCTTTTATTATGCCATGCAGTTATTTTTTGTAGTTGTGTGGTTGACTTTAATTGGCCATTCTGGACAAGTAGATTTAGGTTTTAGTCTAAAATATTGACCTGTGATCTAAAAAAGGGAAATAAATTCTTCAAGATCAGAATGACAGGTATAAAAGCAAAGAGGTGAAGTTCTTAGAACTAGTTGCTCACAATGTGAGTCTTAAAATGAAGATGTTTAACTTGTGTTGTCAGAAAAGGTGCTTGTGGTCCAATGAAATCAAACACAGGATGATGGACAAGGTCTCAGAGAGTAGTGACACTTCAGAGGGAGCACACATTGAGAAAACTAAGAAAAATCACATTTTGAAATATGGAGATACATATTAAGAAGAATAAGTGACTCAATCCTTAAAGATTAGGAGGGCTATAACATGAGGATACAGAAAAAACTGGCCAAATTTTAACAGGGGAAGACCAGAAAAATTAATATAAAGTAGTCAAAGAATTACTAGATGAGTTTCAGTTTGACACAATTACTGTAGGTATTACCTGTACTCTATATAAACCTGCTGGGAAAAAATTATGTAATTAAAGTTTTAAAGAAAAGTAGAGATAAGGTATAATAAAAGTGAACCAGGTAGAAGAATAATAGATTGCCTTTAGGTCTAGGTTAGACGTTTGTTGGAAGAATAGCACCTATATGATAATACCCAACTCAGGAAGATAAATGTTGACGAGATATTTTGAACAGTGAGTACTTTAGCCAATCCAGCATTGTTGATTTCCTATTTCCCATCACAGGACAAGAGCTAGAAATGCAAGAAAAACAAATGTCTACACCAGAAAGCAAAGTAAAAGTAGAATAAAGTAGGAACACATCTAGTAAGCTGTTCTAACCTATATGAGTTCAATTTGCTGAATGGAAATGTACCTCAAATTAGACCTTTCTTTAAGACTGGCAACATTACAAATTTCTGAACTTTGAAAGAATTTGGAATGTCTCAAATGCTACTTTCTGAAAGTATCTCCCCCATATGGTCTTTAAAAATGTGTCATAACTAATGTATTTAGAGAATATTACTTCCAATTAAATTTAAATTCACACATTGTCAATTGTGAATACCTGATATTCTACAAAAAGTTGAAAATAAGATTTTTTCCTCTAAGTCTGCAAATTTCCAGAGTCTAATGAATCTCTGACATAAACTTTGAGATAGTGAACATAGATTTAAGTTAACTACTTTGTCCTGAAAACATCATTTTTTTTGGACAAAGAGCAGAATGAAAAACAGCTGGTAGGAAATCAGTCATTGCAACTATGCACATACAACCTACAGTGTTCAACTTTTTGAAAGAAGTTGTGACATTTTTGTTTTTATTTATCTTTTTAATAAAATATATTTAAATTTCTTTTCCATCTTGAGAGAAGACTAATAAACATGAAATTTTAACACAGAAAATAATATTCCTTAAAGCATACTTAAAGAGGATAGAGTATCTTTAGAAAAAAAAAATGAACTCATTTAAATGAAAATTTAAATACTTCAGAAAATTTAAGAATAAGTGGCCAATGTTCATAATAATTAATAATAGAAAATTAAATATAAATAAATTGTGCAACTATGTAATTTAAAAAAATTATAAAACTCATTACGTGATGACAATTCATACTTTGGTAACCCAAAATCCACAGTATAGTGTCATGCAAGTCTGGAAGAAGTGTTAACACTTATATAAATCTCACAAATACTGGTTACATGTTTATGTTATAGGATTCTTTCTATGGAATAGAGAATAAGAGAAATACCTCTGTCCTTCCTTGTACTAACTCTCTTAGATCCATGTTAACCCAAATACTTATATAGAAAGAATTATACTAAAAAAGTTAGCTTTTATTATATTAAAGAATGTTCTTAATATTCTTCTTGTATTAACAATAGTATCCTATCTAATACATTTAAAGTCATATTTTGCCAAAACATATTGCAAAATAAAACTCAAAGGTCAAGTATAGTAAGATCTTCAAACTAAGTACAGAACTAAAAATCGGTTTCCAACTACGAAGATACTTAGGATTTGAGAAATAATTCCATAAAATTAGCAACAAATCAATCCAATAATATGTAAAGTTAATAATAGCTAAAACTCAATTATAAATATTTTATTTTAAAAGTCATTGTATAATGACTTGTATATTTACTTTTAATAGCTATTTAAAAAGATGTTTAACTTGGTCCCCTAAACAACCAATGAACTGCCTCAGTATCAGCCTTGTGTGCAAAGTGAAAGCTGGCAAGATTATCATTTTACATAAATATTTCATTGTGGGAAAAATAAAAATTAACTTTTAAAAGAAACAAATCAAGTCCATTAGCCACACTGGGTATTAACTATTCTTATTCCTTTAGATTTGAATTAATTTTAAGTAAATAAAATTGAAAATCATTTAGACTTGAAATAAATATTAAAGAATCTATCAAAGGTGAAGACTTTCTAGAATTTTTTTCTCAATAAATAACCATAAATTAAATATAACATTCATTAATAGAAATAAATAAAATGAAGATATTTCAAGCAGATTATGATAACATTTTAAACACATTTTTTAGTTATTTGAATAATAAATTACTGTATTTTAATTGTATTTAAAAAATAATATTCTCAAGGTCGCTTCTTTTTTCTGCACAGTATTTCTAACTGAATTAGCATGATTACCTAATTTTAGTAAGCAACAAATTGATAAAACAATTAAGCTAGTGAGTTCTGCATTTTTAAATATATATGTCCTTATTAGTAAACATCTTCAAAGCAAGAGAGATGGCAAAATATGAAGTAAATTAATTAGTTTGAATGCTTTAACCATGAGAGCATATATATTACAATAATGATGATGAGAGCAATAAACATTTAAGAGTGAGGAAAAGGAGTAACCAGACAATAGATTCTGGAATAAAGAGAAATTCTTTGGCTTTTAAAGAACTTGTTCTAAAGGTGTTAGTTCATCGCTAAATGTTACTACATATTTAAAAATGTGTTATTTATGGACTCACTCGCTTTCCAACAGCTGTTGAGACTCAAAATTTGCCAATTTTGCAATTCATTTAAATGTTCCATATTATATGTGAATGAAAAGATATGCTATCAGTTTCCTGACAGATGCTGAGTCTAAAATAAGTTTATATTCAATCAGTTAGAGAAATATTCTTTTAAATACTCCATTTTAAGAGGAGACTTTGTCATCAGAGAAAACACAAAGTTAGATGGTATACTCTTATTTTATCACACCAATTCAGTACTAAATTTAACATCATATAGAATATTACATTATTTGTTAAGGCTACACTTAAATATTTAAAATATACTGTGTTTTGAAATAAATGCTTTGATCTCTTAGATAAATTGTTCATTTCTACTACAGGGCAAAGATTTTTTTTTTTTACAGTCATTTCAAACTGTAGCCTACTAGAACCAGGAAACTTGAGCATTGAATATGTAGTTTTAGGGAATACCATGATAATATTGGCCTGAGTCTGTCATTTTCTTTCCAACAATTCTCTTTTTAACTTCCCCACAGGCAATAAATGACACAGAGTAAATTAAATAAGAAAAAGGAGGGAAAAACATCTCCAAACCTACTTTTTCTTCAATCTTCTATCCTTCTCAGCTTGAGTTCCAAGTTTGCCTAACCCCAGGGACTCCTGAGCTGCAGCTTCAGTCTCCATGTAGCCTCCTGTGAAGAAGTAACTATTAACATTAGTTTGGATACATGCTTTCCCCTTTTTTTTCTATTGTCTTTATATTTCCAACCCAACATACATAAAATGGCATGGGTACACACATAAACAATACACTGAGAGAATGAAAAATAAGTACTTATTGTTATACTATTCAATAGCATCTAGTAGCAACATAATACATGTGGCCTATAGGCTGGAAAACATGTGAACATATAGTTTGCAAGCCTCATGGTCTCTTTTTCTACTTACGAAAAATAAGAGCAAATATGTATAGTATATGAGTTTTTTCAACATTTAGAAATTGAAATTTTTTATATATAATGGGATAAATGGTAGCCCAATGAGTAGAAACCAGTGTATGTCTTCAATTCCAAGTTAAGAGAATGGAGAGGCACTCCCGGCTTCCAAAAATTTTCATCTCTTGCATCCTGCCCGACTCCTATATCCAGTATAAACCTTACAGGAAACCAGAATTTCCTGTATTTTGGCAGGTTTTGTTTTGTTTCATAAATTTTATAATAATACCTGAAAAAAATTCTGTCTTTCTTCAAAAGCCCCTGGTAAGAATTGTTTTTACTCAGTCCAAAATAAATACTGCAAGTATAAAATATGCACAAGATTTTGAAAACTTATTACAAAAATATGATATCTAATTAATAATTTCATATTGATTACATATTGAAATGGCATGTTCTCATATATTGCTTTAAATAAAATATATTACTAAAATTTATTTTACCTGTCTCTTCTTAGTTTTCTTAATGTAACTACTAGAGAAATAGAAATTACACATGTGACTCTCATTTGTGGCTTGAGTTACATTTCTGTTGGCAGTACTACATATTAGTGGTTCTTAATAGAGACAGTATCAATCCCCAGAGAGAGTGTATTTACATATGTTGACGGGGAGAGTGGGGCTCCATTTTTAGACATCATAATGACTGCAAAGTAAAACTATATATATTAAAAAAGGAAACAAGGATTCTAAATACCCTCAATGAACATTAACGGTATTTAGAATTAACATTAATCCTTTAGCTTGTCCTTCTGAAAAAGGGAAGTGTAACACTGATGAGAAACACTGGCTTGTGGAAGCTACGGATTACTCATTCTCCAGGAGATCCGTTAGGAATGTAGAGAGAGCATCATTAACTCCACTCATCTGATGGCATAAAGTGTTCAGACAAAGAAGGCTTGAGTCTCATGATTCAGTGGATACTCAGATAATAAATTGCATATCGCCTTTTCTGTGGCTCCCTAGTGGTTGCATATACAAAAGCCCAAGACAGAATCCTTACCCTCACAGTTCTCTGGGCTATTTATCACTCAAGTATACTTACTTTTGTAATGTCTTTGAGAACTTGAATGTGTTGAAGACAGGACCACTTCTAGGGTGTGAGGAGCCCAATCAAGTTTTATTTTTCCACCCCATTTTTTTATATACACATTTTAAATAACCTCAGATCAGTAGGGCAATAATCTAGTGGTCCATTCTCATACAATATCATTCCAGCCAGCAGAAATGAATGAGTCACTTGTTAGAGCACCTTCTTGGAACCAGAGGCAGGCCAGAACAACCCATAAGTGCAAGTCTCTGGGCTCCCCAGGACATCTGGTCAATCTCAGACATGAGGTAGAGAGTGAGGGAGCATCCTAATGGGGAAAACAGAGACTTGGGTCCATATGGTTTAGTTAGATTAGATGAAACTCTCCCTGGCTGGTCTTAGGGTCTGAAAGATATCAGAAAATTTCAATGCTTCCAGCAAGTAGAACCACACAGGTCTAGGTCTTGGTTGAGGGCCCTGGCCCAGATAGCATCCCAGTCTCAGCTCTCCCAGGCCTCAGAGGGAAGATCTTAGGAAGAGAGAATGTCAAGGAAGGTGCTGCAAAGTTTGAGGCTTCTTAAGACCCAGGCTGAGGAATTCAAGAAAGGACCCTAATATGCCTGGATCTACAGGTAATACTGGAGATATCTGTTCATTTGGAATGTGAAAGCAAATATCTCTATGTTGCTTGGGCCTTAGATTCTGTTCAAAATAATTTACATCATGTTGGCCTTTGAGGTACAGGTCTGGAGAAATTTCTGGTCAAAACCCACATTTTAAGGTCTCTGTCTTTCCATTCCAGGAGAGGTCTCTGTCATTGTATAAAAAAGAGAGCTCTAACTCCAGAGAGATTAAGACTATAATCAGTAGCTTCATCTTTCTTCATTTGACCTCTCTTCAGCATTACTCCATGCCACTCATTTTGTATTTAAACACACTTGAATTAATAAATATTTACTTATTTTATGTCTGTTAGTCTGTTAGCTCTCTGGAGGATGCACCTAGGCACAGTGCTCATAAAGAGGATGTAAAATATGTACTCATAATTAAAGCTAAATACTGCTTTCTTCAGAGAAGTCCCTTCACCATTCAGAGAATGAGTCATGTCTAACTGATACATTGTAGAATTTATATTATTATATCTGTTGGTTCCATAGCATCTAGGAACAATCTAAGGTTTTGGGTAAAGGTCAACTCAGCCACCCAAATTTTGGGTATTGAAAGGTGTTTGCTAAATAATGCTGGTGTAATGCTGACTCAGTTTTTGTCACTATAAAATTGTTTTCTTTGTTATGCTGATTATAGCAGGCCAATAAATTCAGCCAATAAAGGATAGGAAAATGCAATTTAGAAGACAAAAAAACTTTTCAAAATATATTGTTTCTTGTATACATTTAAAGGAAATTTGTAAAAGTTGTTTTTTTAATCAATAACATATGTATTTTATATATCTGAAATTGAGAATTTTGCTTGTTCAGATTTAATGTATTTTTATTTTTGTGTTATTTTTTTCATAGCTTTGCTGTATTTGGTACTATTTCTTTAATTCTCCACTCTTGAAAAACTTTGATTTCTGTTCTCACTCTTGCAATGCCTGTTAATTGCCTCTTCATCCTCACCATTCACTGTTAGTTAACATCAGCTAGGCTGTTCACACTGTTCTGTTCTTTTCTTTATGGTCATTATTATGAGGGTTCTCTGAAGACACCTGGTGTTTCCCAGAGACTAACCAATGAATGTTAAGATCATATGGAGCAGATGATTCTCCCAGGCGTAGTAAATGTTTTAACATCACTACCTTGTCTCTAGATTCTATTACCATTTCCCTAAACTGGTAAGCTGCCTCTGTAGCATGGTACTTGGTTGCTCTGCTTGGATGCTTCACCACGGATCCTAGATCATTTCATTCATGTGATTGTCTCTGTTTCGTCTTGCTGCCCCCTGTTCTCTGCATTTCCAATCTCTCTATGGCTAGGTAATGTGACCTTCAGACCTGATCATTTTCTTTGCTTGATAATTTGGTTTCACACTCTTGACCCCAGCCAATATCCACTTTCTAGCCACAGAAATGACCCAAGTTCCTTTCCATCACATTCTCCTTGGAGTTTGTTTTTTCATGTGGTGTCAGTGCCCTTTTCTCAAGGAAGTTCTGTTTGAAACTCTAGATTTACACTTTTCCAATCCTGTAGGAAAAACTGCACTTAGATGTTTGTAGTAGAATCAAATATATACCAGAAGATAAAAATTAATAACCTGAACTCCTCAATGACATTGTTTGTATCCTTTCTAAGAAAACTTGTATTTTGTAATGTCCTTTTTTACCGTTGCCTTAAATTGTTTTAATTTTTTTTCATGCATTTATAGGTAATATCCTTAAGAAGTTATAAACTTCCTGAAATAAATAATCATGTTTTTAATTTCATTAAGTTACCAAGCTTGCTCCACAGGACTAGAAAATCAATAATGTATTTTTTTGATTGAAATAGTCACAAGAGTATATTGTCTGGAGCACTAGACCAGGAAGTGAGAGCTAGAAACCAATACCAACTCTTCTCTAAGCTACTACTTGGCCTTGAGAACTGTTAAAGCCATCTGTTTCTATATAGTATAGAATGTGAACCATTACAAGATTTTTAGATATTTTCTTTAAAAGTCTGTAATTTTAAAAAGACCAATGCATTTTTATAGTAAGCAATTCATGGTATAAATTTTGTTAAAAAAAAAAAAAGTCGCTGGACATATGGCTTAAATGTTAGAGCTTCATAAACTCAGGACTACTAGAATTAAAGTAGATCTTAAAGATCATCCACTCCAATCACCTTTTCAATGCTTAGATCCTCTCCACAATGAATCTTTTTAGTACTTACCTAGCTTTTACTTGAAAATCGTCTGTGACAAAGAAGACATTACCTCATAAACAAGCTCTTTGGATATAATTCTGACACCTCAGATTTTTCTTACATTACGATGAAGTCAATTTATCTATAACTTTAACAGTTTGATTCTAGTTTTGTATCCTAGCTCATTAAATATTTGTAACCAGCCATCCAGGTGGACCAGCAAAAATAAACACATCTGCTTATCTACTCCTCAAATGATTTCAATCCTCTCATCAGCTTAAATATTCCCTTCAACCTTTCCTCAAGGTTTTGGAATGCCTTTTAAAGTGCAGTAATCAGAAATAAGTACTATTCTCTGGTTGTTATCTTACCACAGCAGAGTAGAAAAAAAAAAGCATTCTTTTTTTTTTTATCCCAATACTATGTCTAGTAATGACTACATGTATTGACTAATATATTGACTTTAGAGTTACATGAAACGTCTAAATCTTTCTAATAAATAATGCTCCTAAGAGCTATAAGTTTAGAGTGAGATATTTTGGACTCTTCATATTTTACTTTTTTTTAGTCTTTAGCAATAACATTATTTTTTTCATTTGTGATTTCTATCCATACCAGTAATTTATAAATCAGATATCTGTGCTGTTAAAATGTTCATGTCCAAGTGATTGAGGATTATATTGACTAAGGAGAGAGTAAGTCCTAATAATGCCACTAGAAACCTTGATCCAAAGTGGCATCATTCCACTTGCTAGGACAATTACTGGAGGATTATTCAACCAGTTATAATTCTCACCTAATTTTTCCATCACCAAGGCCTCATTTTGAAATCTCATCCACTGGGATGTCATGAGTCACAGCTTGTCACTACCTCTCCTATTACTGAGCAACTTTGTCAATGAAACAAATGAGCATTGTTTGACATGACTATTTTTAACACAGCTTAATTGGCTTTGTTTCAAAATAGGTTAATGCTTTCAGATAAAATTAAAAGTCAAGCCAGTCAGGATTCTAATTACTGATGCCTAATCATGGATCGTGAGGTTCAGAACCCCTGTTCCTAGTTGTTCTGAGAGTACAGATGACATAAGTAAATTTTTCTTGGCCAGAAACATACTGAAGGTTTTGTTTTGTTTTGTTTAAATAAGAGCTATGTATATTTTACATACATACGTATTTGTTTTACTAAATTAAAAGTTCCTTTATGCCAATCTATATTTATTCACTGAAAGTAGAAATAAATAAATGATTTTAAAATATCTATGTTTGTTTCCCCTCAAAAGTGCAACTCTCATGGGCTTTAGTAATCTCTGGTTAATGCCTCTTTTCTACATGAAAGCTTTGTCTTCAAGTAAGCAGACAGAGGCAAAACAGAGTTTTTGAGTAGTTCTAGTTATTTGTATGTTCTGCTCACATTAGATAAACCTTCATTTTATTAATTTTCTTTAAATTTTAAAGTTACTAAAAAATAAAGCTTTTATAATTACTCATTTGGTTTGGTCAGTTTTTCCAGTTATCACTTTATTTTAGTTGATGGTCTTCTTGACATTGTTCTCATGAGTATGCCATTCACTTATATCTATCATTTGTTATAGATATAACTTTTGACTAAAATCTTTAAAAATATGTTTTTGGGAAGAGATCTCCTATTTAAGATATACTTCTTACTTCACATCATCATCAATATAAGTGTGAGTGTATTACTATCTTCTTGAATTACTTTGATAATATCTAGTCTTCACTGTCCTAATCAATTCTTTCACATTAGCTAAGATTAAACTTGTTTCTAGAATTTTAACAGTAGTTTGTGTGAAAGCCAGGTTGTGCAGTTTGTAAAATGACTGACAGATGTGGAAGTAAGAATACCTAACTTTAGTTTAGATATTAAGGGTAGAAGAAAGATAAGTCAATATCTAGGAAGATGGAAGGATCAAGTGATGACTTTTAAGACATAGATTAGACATGGGCATGTTTAAACATTAATAGAAATATCAGAGAGCATTGCATCTAGATGAATAAATAAGAAAAACTATTCTGTGGTCACTGGGCTGTGAAGTTTTAACAGGATACTATTATATCCTGGATTTATGCTCTAGAAAGTCAGCAGAAGTACTTATTGGACCTATTTTTTCCATGCCTCTCAATGAGATTATCAAATATGCTTTTACATCTTTTCATTTTGGAACTTGTGATATAGAAAGAAAGGGAATACAAATAAAAGAAAGAGAAAGAGAAACAGAGAAACTAAAACAAGATCACCAAATCCACTAGAAGAAATACTTCCTCTGTCAGAACACTGCCCAAATTCAAACATGACTTTCAGGTAGCCTAGGCTCATATACATGTTTATCTTTCCTGCATAGTACTTAAAAAATTGACTATGAGTGCTTTCAACGAAGCAACAAATGTTGATTCAATTTTGTCTCCTTCACCCCTGTTATTTCACACCCTGCCCATAACCTGACGAACTTAGTACACGTTTGCAAATCCTGCTCTTTCATTATAGGCAATAATAAGAAAAAGAACTATCAAACCCTCTGATAAAAGTAGAATGAATTTTCTAAAATATAACCAGAAAACTTGAAATCTCCCATTACTACTCAGTTTTACTCTTTGTTATATTTGTGACTTAAGTGAATAATCACCAACCTTTTGAAAAACGTGTTATAATAGATTTCTAGATTAAAATAATTATGTTTGGTTTCTGTTAGCTTTATTCAAATGCTTTTAAACCCCATTCCTTTGAGTTATGGAGTTTCCAGAATTATATAATCTCTGCTAACAACACTTGTAAAGGTTGATTCTATGTAGTATATTAAGTTTGATTCTCCATGGTAGGGGTTATCACTGTAGTAACATTGATTGATCTGTCATATCTGGTTTATCTTATTAATCTAAATTTTTGGATTGTTATATGAGGCAAATAACACCCTCTTTACAAATATTCTTCTCTGCAAATTGCTAAGAACTTCTCCCTTGTTTATCATTTTTGAAGGAACCAAGTGAACATTTTCATAGTTTGATTTACACAGTTTTCTTCCTCCATGTCACGGTTCATTTAAAGGCATAGTTACTCTCAGGTTAACTCATGTTTCTCTGCCTTTAAAAGCTACTCTTTAACTAAGAGTTCTAGATCTTAGGACATGGTCCAAAATTTCAAATTTGGTTCCTTGACATCATTATCCCTCTACCATATTACTCTTCATGCCATCCTTTCTTATATTCTATTTCTATTTTCATTAGTAGAAGAAAGAACATTGGCTTGCTCTTGTGTCTGAATTTTCCAGATCAAGATTATAAAATTATAATCACTAGAGATGCTTCCCTAGTTTCTTCTGATCTGTGAACCAGCAGCACTAGCCCCCAAGTTAATGTGTTTTCATGATCTTCCCCTTATAGCTGGGATACACCTTCCAGGAAAAAAGTAGACCCAAGTCCACATCCCTCAACCAAAGTATCAGTGGTACCATAAGGTTTCTTGGAATCTACTTGTATTTGTGTTGCCTTCTTATTTACTAAAGTCTTATTTTCAATAAAGATCTTTTATTCTTGGTTTCTCCAGGAACCTTGATATACCTTCACTGTAGTGTCTACATAGCTCCAAAGGTATAGATTATTGTCCTTGTCTTCTTCATCAGTCCTGCAGTCCTTAACATGCTGCTGA
Organism: Macroglossus sobrinus; assembly: GCA_004027375.1. Taxonomy (NCBI): domain Eukaryota; kingdom Metazoa; phylum Chordata; class Mammalia; order Chiroptera; family Pteropodidae; genus Macroglossus; species Macroglossus sobrinus. The sequence continues at coordinate 84,354 of PVKZ01001932.1, read as the reverse complement.
TTCTGATTTTGTTTACACTCTACCTCTGTTGTTCTATGGAGTAAAACAAAATTGCTCAGAGCTCAGAAACCTTATAACTATTGCTAGTTTATGACTTGGATGGAGTTGAGAAAAATGTAATTGTAGTCTACAGCCATGCTACCCTGAACGAGCCTGATCCTGTCTGATCTCGGAAGTTAAGCAGGGTCAGGCCTCATTAGTAATTAGAAAGACTAGGTGCTGTAGGTGTAAAAAATAAAAAAAAATATAAGGGATTGTAAACTAACAAAGTCCTTGGAATCTGTAAGGTCAACCAAGGTTTTCCTTACTTAAAAAAAATGTAATTGTAATTGACTCTTTTCTCGTCTATTCTGACATAGAAACACACATCACTGAAAATGGTAAAATAGTCTGTGTTTCTGGAGGGATCTATATTTTTATAACTTTAAATCATATTCTGGACATCCTCATTTGACATAATATTTTTGGCAAAATTCCTAATAATTCAGTAATTATTCATCAAAGTTAAACAGAAAATAAAAATCGAAAAATCTAAGTGAAAAAGCAGTTAATTACATTTTAAAATACAAAAATTAATTATGGAACCTAATATGACCATATATGTTGAAATAAGAATAAATAAAATAATTACTATGTTAACAAAATAAATATTTTTAAAATAATTAACTATCAACACTATTGTGAATTACACTATAATGTACTAGAAATGATAAATAATTTGGTAAGACTATAAGGAGTTGTCAAACATGATAAAACAATTTAAAACAATTTCTTGAGAAAATGTACATTTTATATTTCAAAAATAATCATCTTCTCTCTTCTTTTATTTATTCAATATATTTTTATAGCCTAAAGGGTTCCTTTCCTGAAAAGTAGAAATGCAAAGAGAACTTAATTTTCCTGCTGAATAACATTTTATCACACAGCTAGATTCACATCGGTTCCCTATGGCTTCTGATGCTTTGAGTGGGTTTCACGCTGTGGAAGCTGGAAAAGGAATTTTTGAATAATACTACAGTTATATATCTGCAAACATGAATAATATTTTCAGAAATTCTTTAGGTTCCAGGGCAAGAAACTAAGCCTGATGGTTGTGAATAATCATTCCACTATTTGAGAAGACAAAGGGAGTGCTAAGAAATTTGTATCGTTTTGTTTAACACTAGAGGTAGAAACTAAATCCTTTCCCAATAATTTAACTCTAGTTCTAAGTTAAATAGAAGAGGGAGAAATAGACGATACAATCATGAATTACCAAGATGATAAAAAATTTTAGAGAAAAAAAATAAATATATAGAAGACACCAAAAAAAAGGCAAGTGCATAGATAATCATTTCAAGAAATACATTTCACACATTCTTTTTGTTTTAGACAATTACCCCTTTCTCTCTCCTTCCCTCCTTTTCACTCTCTCCTCTCTCTTCTTCTCTATCTCTCTGTCTCTCTATCCCTTTATCCAACTAGTTGATCATCCATCACTGTGTGTGTGTGTGTGTGTGTGTGTGTGTGTGTGTGTGTGTGTATATATATATATATATATATATATATATATATGTGTGTGTGTGTGTGTGTTTATATAATAAGCTAAGGTCATTTCAAATGTACTGATATATATTTTATCCACTTACTCATTGTCAATAACTCATTTTAACATAATCCCTTGTGCCCTATTCATTTCTTCATCCTTACACCTACCTATTGAAGAGTTTGTTAGTGGAAAACTGTGATAGCTTTTAAAAAAGAAATCTTTTCCTTTCTATTTTATGTCCTACATATTATAATGTTTTATTTTGACTTAAAAAGTTATTTTGGATTTTTTGTAGGCTTCTCAACCTGCTCCCCCACAAAGCTTTTAAGTTCACATAAACTAAGCTTTTATACACATCTGTGCTCTAAGTATAAGTACACTCAATGGTTTGAAGCTGGTTTTGAAACACTAGTATTAGAATGAATATCTCAGTAATAACAGTAATAACAGTAATAACAACACTTGCCTCAGAGGGTCCTTGTCTCCATCACAGAATTAACATTAAATAAATTCTATTGTTATTGTTATTAACAGAGAAATCGAAGTGACTGAAGTGTTTTACAATACAGTATTCTTCCCCTGTAACTTTTGCCAAGTGTTTTTCAACTGAATTGGATTTACAAAGCTGATTAGGATACAAAGTTTGTCAGCTAGGAAAAAGAAAAAAAATGAAAAACAGAGAAATGAAATGAAAAACAGGTGGACACTCAAGCACCTGAAATCAATAGCAGTGGAAAGTTAAACATGCATACTTACTGAGCTGCCCAAGTCGAGCCTTTTCTTTTTTACCAAATAACCGGCCTATTGAAGACTTGATTCCTTTCTTCTTGGGGGCTTTGTGAAGAGAGTCTTGGCTGCTATTGGCACTGCCGAGCCCAAGGCTTTCTGGCTCAAGGGAGGCAGATAAACTACTGCAAAACACAAGAGGGCAAATTGATTCTTTTGATGAAACATCCACAGGGTTCACAAGATGTTTTTCCTTTACAAAGTCATGAAAGAAGAAACACTTAGAAGTTATTTTCTCTTTCTACTTGCTTTTCCTTGTAAGCATATTGAAGTATGGTTTCCTCAGCCTTAAAGCCCTGAACCTGCAAGTTTTCCCTAGAAAATTTTCTTTTCATATGATTTTCCCCTTTTTTTTTTAACATAATCTCAAATTAATCACTAATCATAGGTTAGTTTGCATAAGTTGGTTAAAAGATCTTCTATTATTTAGCACTTGACCCTTTATTTATTTCTCAGAGTTGTCTTTTAAAACCTCAAACATAAGCATTTTGTAATTCTTTACTATGGGAAAGCTCAGAATATCACTTGTTTTAAATAATAGAATTTATAACTGAGCAAGGAAACATAATTTGAATTATAAAATTCTTGCTTTAATAAAAATTTCTTAAACAGTGACCAAAAAATCTTAAATATAATGAACTATAATAAGAAATTTAAATATAACTAACAACAAAGTTTAAATTCCTAGTCTATGGTTTTACTGAATTTTCCTCTAGCCATCTTTCTCTCAGTTTTGGAGCCTAATTCTTTTAATTTTAATTTCATCTAAGTAGGATTTAGAAGCAACAGATTGTATATCCTAGTAATTACTGCACACTTTTTTTTTTATAGTTCTCAGATATTCTTTTAGGTGTATGATAAACTGAAATGATCTTCAAGCAGTTGGTTTAGGTTCCATTTCTGGTCATTGTATTTCATACTATTAACAGGAGTAATTCAATAGACATTGCTACAATTTCTTTCTACTCCTGTTAAATGGACAATTCTATAATGAAGTATTAAACTTTACTTATTTATCCTAATTAATCTGAGTTCACATTCTCTAAACTACAAAAGTTATTGCTTTTCATGTGTTATAATATAATTCACTCTTGTTTTGGAGAGTGAAGAAAGAATATACTTTGAGGTTGGAGTAAATGGTATTTTCCACATTAGGAATTAAAAATAAATAAAATGGAAAGAAATGCCTTTCAGCACAGAAAGCTTTGTTTCAAAGATATTTGTTGTAAAACACATATTATTTAAAGACAGATTCTTTCTAAAGGTATTAATCATTGTCATTATGTTCAGCTACATTAATTATGTGTCCAGAGATACTGCAATTGATGACAGTGAAAGGACATTTATTTTAGATGTAAATTATATTCTTAAATTTATTTTTGTCATTAATTATTATAGAGATCTGCTTGCAATTTTTTAGGTAGATGGAAAGGATAGTATGAAGAGTCATTATGATAAATGAGATAATTCCCCATGTTAGCTTATCTTTTCCATTAATATTTTCACAAATATGCTATTTTTTTCCTTTTTAAGAATTTTGTGTCTGAGGAGCTATGACTGGCAGCGCAAAGAATGGCTGACGCACATGCTCATCTGCTAAAAGTAAATTAAGCACAATCATTCACTTTTCAGACCTTAAATACTCTTATACTATAAGCCAAATTTATATCTTGTCCTTGAAAGAGAGCAGAATATGCCATTCCAGAATGTGCCACTTTGGCATGTGGAGTATGTCAAGTAGAAGACAATCTGAACTTAGCTGTCTCAGGAGAAGCTTTTTACCTTGCCCTTAATTGCCTAAAAGAATTTAGATCAAGGGGCAGGTACTAGGAAGAGAGCTATTAACAGAGGTAACATCTTATATCAGAAGGACTTATCTATATGGCATGGCAAACATTTGTTTACCATACATCTGCTCTTTTCATCTTTCTGTGAATTGCATACCTCCTCTTTAAAGCCATGGACCCCTAACTCACTTCTCCTTAGTTCAGGATGGTATATAAGCCTCAATGTAAGCTTGACTGCTAGAGGTCTCATATTTTTCTGGGACTCTCCTATGGATAAACTTTATTCTCCTGTTAATCTTTTTTTTTTTTTTTTGTCAATTTAATTACTAGACCAGTCAAAAAACTTTGAAGAAAAAGAGAAAAGTTTTCCCTTACATTTTAGAATTCCTTTAGATTATGTTACTTTTCTTAATAAGTTCTTCCTTTAGCCTGACTCCATTTTAATAAGAAATATACACCAAAAATAAAAGAGCTATTCTCATAAATATTGGCTAGTAACAAGACCACAAATACCTAATTCATTTTAAAACTAAAAACTTCATCTCAGCATGAAAATTTGTCTCTTTTTTTGCAGTTGGGGAGAGGTAGCAGGTAGCAGAAAAATATCCTAATGAACTACAGTTCAAATAAAATATTTATATACTTTTTTTTAGATAGTCTATTTGATAATACTTAAAAGGAAGAGAAATATTTTCAGAAAAAGAGCAAGCACTTTGCAGTGTGCTGGGAGAAGCATACCTTCTGGCCTCATTGTGGTAGGAAGAAGGAAGGGTGTGAGTCATCCTGATAGCTCTAGGGGTAGGGGGAGGAGAAGTTTCACACTTAATTGTGGCTTTATCCTCCCGACCATCTTCTTCCACCACTGCAATCTAGAAGTGAAAACAACATATTCAGATGAATTTTCTAAATTTCAATTGAAGTCGATGAAAATGGAGAATTGTTAAAGCAAGGCGGAGTAAATTTAATATGAACACAACAAAAAACTTGGGGCACATAAGTCTTACATACATAAATTAACTTTATTAAAGAGTGTGAATTTCATTACTAAAAGTGAAGAAACTCCAGTTTAAGTAAACATGAACCCACTACAAAACATTATTTAAGAGTAAATAAGCACGAGAAATCAATATGCAGGGACTACAAAAAAGTTATTTTGGGATCTATTTTGATTTACCAGAATGTAAATGCTTTAAAAAAGCAAATTTACTTAAAAAATGCATAGTTAGGTTATCCTAACATGGAGATCTTTTAAGTGGGGGAAGTTTGAAGTGAGAAGAGAAGGTAAAATATAACTTCATCAGATAAAGCGTTTTGTATCAGTCAAGCTAAAGAAATGTATCCCAGGGTGTTTAAAAAATGTGTTGGAGTTTATAAGGAAAAAAAAATTCATTTTTAAAAATCACAATAATAAAAGATAAGAACATAAGTATTGCAACTTGTTTCATTTCATACTACCTGTCATGGGAAAATTGACAAAGACATATATAAAATTATAAGAAGAGGGGATAAAAGAAATTTTTTGAAGAACAATTTATTTCAAAATTTAGAACAATTCTGGATAGCATAAATTTTGTCAAAGATATGGATATAGAGCTGTATTAAAACAAAACTTTTCAACTATCAAGTTAATTGTGGAGTTATTTTTCAAAGTTGTCATTTGTTTTCATAGCATCTTTGTGCATGAAAATACATAGAGTGAGAGAAAAACTGGCAAGCATAGCTAAAAAATAGAGTTCCAGAAGTTCTGCTAAAAAAAGTTCTCAGTATGACTACAGAAGAAATTTTAAAACTGTGTTCTTATGTCTACTCAATGTCTTGCTTGTTTCTACATTAAGCTGTTATGCTTATATGTGTTTACATATGATAAAGACTTCATGCATTAGCGAAACTTAATGAAATTGTCTGTGCTCTTGTCACCCAAGCCTAGAATACTCACAGTTTAGGTAGCTACCTTAATAGGATTTTCCCTCTCCATTTCAATTAGCATAGTGTCACGAGAAGAATCTTTGTCAAGAACTGTTTTCTGCATATCAATGCCATGAAAAACAGTTTCTAAACTCACATTTTATTTAAACTCATGGAGTGTGTTTCAAACTCTTCCTAATATACATTTGTTTCCACAGTTCATAATCTAATTGTGATTGTTTTCACAATCGTTTCTCCTAAGCATAATTTCTGTTTTCTGATTTTTTTCCCTGAAACATCCTCTTATAAAATACACTCCTCTCTTCACTTTGCCAAACTACACCAACTTTTACAATATCTGCTTCTAAGAACACTATACACAAACTGTTTCTCTGAATAATGCTGAGAGCTCACACTATGTAAACAAAATTAAAGAAAAAGGCTTTAGAATCAGAGATGGATTTGAAACCTAGTTTCTCTTATATGTTGTATGTATGACGTGTTAATTACCTACCTGCTCTAAGAATAAATGTCCTCATCTATAAAATAGAAGTGATAATACCTTAATGTGTTCTTTTAAAGTATAAATAAAATCATGCATGAAACTCTTTGCAATATACCCTGATATGCAACGATTTTTAATTTGTGGTCTTCTTTCCATAATCTACTTTTCTTACCAATCATTTCTACCCCCTCAACCCCCTGAGGTTGAATTTCTGTATAGGACCTTCCTTAGTGACCTTTTTTGTTTCTTAGATGCAATGAACTTTATATTATTAGTCAGATTTCTTCCTATGTTCCCAGTATAATTCTTTTAAGTTGCAGAGAAAGTCAAAGCAAATAACATTATGCATGGTAACCTCTTCTGATAGTGTCAACTATCAGTAACCAAGTAACCAACTGATAGTGTCAAGGAGCACTATAGAAAGGTAGATAATGGCTCAGGAAAAGAAAAAAGATTTTTACCAATATTGATCTGTGCCATCTAAGCGTAGTATAGGTTCCCTTAAGTAAAAAATCAAAAAACAAAAAAACAAAAAACCAAACCAAACCAAACCAAACAAAACAAACAAACAAAAAAGTTCTGTGGTTCCAAAACTGTTTGGGCATAGGCTGACTACCACTTCTTGTTGGTGCTGAGAAACAGATTTATGCACTACATAGTAGGTTGAATCTTTGAAATCTTTCCCATCTGATATACCATGAGTTCAAGCTCTGCTGTTCTCAATTATTTATCAAGGTGTCATTTTGTGAATCAGAACTGGAGTTCATTTATTTTCCATAGTCAATATTTATTCTCTTGATTTTATTCTGAACAGGAAAGCAGTGAATTAACTTCTAATTTCCTATATTCTTGATGCTCTGGCACATGGGGCATGCTGATTCTAAGAGAAAACAAACCTCTTCCCTGGAGTGTGCTTTCCATATGCAAATCAATCAGTCCAGACCAGTGCCTCAAACCATCTTCTCTGTTTGGCTCTTATACTCTAGGAAACAATATTCTTCTGCCTTAATGATCCTAGGCCATGTATCAGACAACTGGAGACAACCCCTTATACCCTAGAGCCCACTAAAATTATTGAAACCTGCCAATCCTAATCCTACTTTCCTTGCTTTGCCTTTCTCACAAAAACCACAATACAGGTCTCTGCCTATGCTTTCCCCTCATTTTTTCTGCCTCTTGAACCATATATAGACTTCCCCATGGCCCTACATAATGTAGCATGCCCCATTCTCTTGAAAAGTGTGAGTAACAAGTTATCTCTTCATTGGCAGTTGTTTCCTGATCTGTTGGCCTTACCTTTCCTGAGTAACAGTGAAACCTACATTTTAAAACAAGCAGCATTTTTCTAATATTGACAATAAAATATCTAATTCTACCAACAGTGCTCTAAATAATCTGTGGAAAACTCAAATAGTTAGTCCTCATAATATAATATTGTTACAGAAAGGATTAAAAATTTTACTTTTGAGACATTTGCTCTTGTGATAATATTTAAAGAATTAAATAACAATGAAATATTTTTAATATTTCTTGTTTAATGTTAAAAAATACTTCAACTACAAGAAATATAATTTTAAAGCTTTCATTGAAAAAAACAATATTCAACTAGTAATCATATAAAAGTATTTACAGTACCTTTCTTCGATGTTTCCTTAGGTCACTTGGCTGTGATTGGCAGTAATAAAAGCAACATAAAGCAGAACTAGTTAGTGATTGCCATTTGACCATGTTACAAATTTAAATAGTATCTACAACTTGGCCATATATTTTTTCATTTTGTTTTTTTCTAAATAAATGTGTTTATAATTGTTCATTGATCATTATAAAAGCACTCCTCCTAGGAATGACTTTAGATAGGGAACTTCCTAGATGGTTTGGGTGGGGGCATGTTTCTATGATGGAGCCATGTGTACATACATGATATACGAGACATGGACCCTAGGAATACAGAGTACATATTGAGTGAACTATCATGAAATAAATATGAGACTATCTCTCCTAAGAAAATATAGATGGAATGAAAAAGATTATGCATAAATAAAGATTCAATGCATATACATAGACTTTGTAAACACTCCCTTTACCCCATCTATGGAGAACCTTGGGACTCCATTGGGCATGTATGCTATTCCCAAGGGATCTCAAACTTCCTGGATTCTAATAAATCCCCCATTCTCAAAATGCTCTAGTCTCAGTATAATGTGTTTCTTGGGCTGCTGTTTTTTTGTCAATGCTCTTTTACAGACTTTTAAAAAAGTTAATTCTTAATGATTCCATATGAACACTATTCACTTAATATCTTTGTTAATCTTTCTTTCATAAGTAAAATAACTTTTGTTAAACTATTACATTATACTTTACATTATAATTGTTATTGGAAAATAGGTTGAGTTTCCTCATCCAGTATTTTAAATAGATATTGCTAGCATGTTATTTATGATTATGGGTTTGTGGTAAAGTAAAAGTAAATACAAGAAAAACAAATAAACATGTTTGCAAAACATATACAACCCAAACCAATACAATGTCTTTTTTAAACTTTATTTCTGTCCTTAAAATTTCTAAATTTTGTTAAATGTTCAAACATAGATTATATCTAACAAAAATTATTTTTCCTCCAATATTTTCTACAAGTAAAAAAAATCTACCTGTGTTTCACTAATAACAATAGTGAATTTAATAATAAAGTTTTATTACTTTATTAATAGAAAAATAATAACATTGTCAAGGATTATGATGCTGGTGTTTATGAAATGAAAATACTTGAAAGGTAAAAATACTATGTTGTATAAACATAAAGAAATAGTAGCACAGAATAAACCAAAGTTCCCTTGCCTTAAATGATGACTAAATTATCCTCTGTGGGAGAATATTCTTACTTAGCTTTAGTAATATGTAGGTGATGAGTATATATGCAGCACATATTACACATACAGAAACTAAGCCAGAGACTATATCATTTTAGTCAATAAAATCAGATGTGTGGTTTCTAGATTTCTAAAATAAGTAGATCATAATATAGCTCAGTTATTGCATTAGTATATCTTAGTACATTGACTAAAAGTTTGTGCTGTCTCTGAGTGGGGTCAGTTCTGATTAGTTGGTCTTTTATTTTCTGATTGACCATTGTCTGTAATGTCTATTTAAAAATATTTTTAATATCAAATTGAAAATTAGCACAGGATAGAGGATTCAATGACTGAAGAAGATAAATGTTTCCTTTTAAAAAAAAATTCACAATTTCTCTTGTGTTGACTTAATTGTATTCAAGTTCCATAACTGTAGAGTTTGAATATGAGAAGTATTGCCTCACCATGTAAATAGTTTTCTGTTTTAATTCTCAATTATAAAATCAAAAGAACAAAAAATCCCTAAACTTATATATATATAACAGGAATTTTGTGAAGATAAAATAAAAACTTAAAAATTAATTATTTATAGGGCAGTTTTGCAGTCTTCTTCTTAGAGAGTACTACACACACACACACACACACACACACATATATTATATATATATATACACCTTCTTTGTTCAGATATTATGCACACAAACAGATACAGGTATAGTACACTTTTATAGAAACTTTATAACTTTCTGACCAGAAACACAACATACATTCTATGTTTTTCTGTACTATCATTAATTTCTCCTTCATTTATTATATTTGTGCTAGATTTTACAAAGTATAAATCATTATTTTACCTATTTGTATTTTAATTTCTATCTTCAACTGTTTTATTTTAATTTAAATTTTATTGTTTTAATAATATAGTTTTAGTATTATTACAAAAACAAAATTTTACCTCCACGAATAGTTCAGAATATTATATCTTCATTATTATTGTCAATTTAACATATTTCCAGGTAATCACAGAATAAAAAGAAACAATAGCATATGCTTTGAGTTAGCAAATTTGAAGAAAAATACAGCTCTGCTTACTAGCTGTTTTGAACATAGGTATTTATTCAACCTCTTAAAGCCTCAGTTCCCTCCATTCTCTGTTGAGGTGACATCCTCAGAATTTCAAATGTTATCATGAGAATTAAATGATTACACATCTGGGCACGCAGTTGTCATTACAACCATATTTTCCAGAGATTTTCTTATATTATTTTTAGCAAGGATGCTTTGGTTTTCTCTCAATTATATTTGGAGACTTCCTAACTCAAGTTTTCAACATTTAAGGCCAGATATAAAGATAAATGAATAACAAATTAAATGATAAAGAAGAGAGAAAATGTTGATATGAAATTCTAAAACAAATTTGGGAAATTGCTGCTATTGCTTTTGATGGCTCTTATTAAAATTATTTTGTTATGTATATTATAAAATTATAACATTCTATGTTGGAAAATTATAATAACTGATTTTTGTTATTTATTGGGCTAAAAAAAACAGTCCTAATTTATTTCTTTAAGATATCATCAATAAAAATGTACTTAATGGTTTAAGTCATTCAGATTTCTAATGTGATATCGATTCCTTGTCTTTTATTTACTTATTATTTGGCCTTGAGCAAGTCACACCTATGTAGGTAACATTTCTTCATCTCATAATGGGATTAATAATTGTACCTACCATTTAGGGTGGTTGTGAGAAAAAGAAAAAGAAACAATAAAATGCATAGAAAGCCCTTAATCTGGAATAAACAGCCAATCAATATCAGTTAATGGAGGCAAAGGTTTTCTGAACATATCTTCATACCAGTGTCATGACTCCCATCCGATCCATTTCCCTAGCAGGACTTCTTGGCGTGAGCTTCGGCGTCGAATGTCCACTGGGGGGAGATGAACTGGCCAGCGAAGAAGCTGTAATGGAGGCAGTGATGGAGGTACCTGGGTGGACCCTCGCCAAATTCAGGCCTTCCAGACTCACACTAGCTACTCTGTTCTCAATTTCTTCAGCACGTAACTCTGTAGATTCTTTTTCTTCCTGAATTAATCTGAAATACACAGTTTAATTTTGATCCATTTTATACTGCTATAATGGAAATTGGAATCATTAAAACTACTCTGTGAACATTATATCAAATCTTATATTTTCATCTTTTTTCTCAAGAAAATATAATTTCCAATAAATTCCAGGGACATCCTAGCTGAAGTTTAGAAAATTCTTTTTAAGTGATACATAATTTGTCCCCACTTTCAGTTTGACCTTCTTTTTATACTACCACCTACTAAAACTTTTAAAACGTTGCCTGCCTAGATAATTTCTGCCAAAAAGCTTAAATTTGAGCTCAGGTATTGATAAATAAGACTTAGAAACTCAGGTCTCAACAAAGTCAATGAACCTTACCTCTGACCCAATAACAAAGTGTAATTAACAAAATTCTCAATAAACAGTCACGATTATCATTTGATGAAATAAAATCCTTATACTTTAATTAATACTTATTTAGCTAAGTTGTGTTTTTAAATAAGCACCAGGCAATTTAACAATGTAGAGGTGAGAGGAGGTGATAGATGGATGGATGGATGGATAGATGGATGGATGGATAGATAGATAGATAGATAGATAGATAGATAGATAGATAGATAGATAGATGAGAGATAGAAAGGTAGATAATGAGTAAAATTAAACTGTTGCTATAAATGCTTTTGAGAAAACAAAACACTATTACAATTTTTCTTTAAATAAGGCAAGTTTCAAAAATGTGTATAAATTAGTTATACATACGAATAAAGAGCTTTAGCTGGGTTGCATAAAGTTCCTATTTTAGTTGAATCTGTACATATTTTATATATAGTAAAATCTCTTTATCTTCCCCAAATTTAATTTGCTATAAATACTAAACTGCTTTAAAAATTAGTCAATAAAATTATTAAGAAGCATATTTAATCTTAATAATATTTTTTTACTTACACAAAGAATATGAATTTTGTCACTTTAAAATTTATTTTCATGAGTGCATTTTAACTTCAGCCAAAAATTAGAGTCCCAAAGGAAAGCTTTATCAAGGAACGAAGTACAATATCATTAATGATTTAAACAAATTTCAATGGAAAAACTGCCTTCCCTTTAAAAACAAAAAGAGTGATTTTGTATTTTTAAAATGATTGGTGGAAAATGACTCCTTCAGAAAAATCTGGTGTGAGGTGATGTGGTTTTGGTGTACAAAAAAATTTGTGGTTATTAACTCCAGTATTTTATTAATTTTAAAGGAGAGTTAAACCTAGAAAGACAGATAATAGGTAAATCAAAATTTAATCAAACAGGAAATCTAATGCTACATAGATGTTCAATTTATTTGAAAAAGAAATAAAATAAAATCCATAGATCTTTTGAATTTTTATGAAAATATGGAAAACAAAGAAAATAACAGAATGGATTCCTTTTAGAATGTTCCAGTTTAGAATGTTGGGAAGGGATTCTCATAGGAATCATACAGAAGGCTGAGAGGATGAATATAACTACAAAAGAAAAGCAGGCAAATGTAGCTAACTATAGATGAACAGACTAATGGCTATTGCAGTGGCAAATGATTTTGAAGTAATTTGATCTCTTCTTCTAGAGAATCAGTGAACTGAATAGCCAAAGGAATTTTTAAAAAAATTATTTTGTGAAATAATTAATTTGTGAACAAGAAAATTTTTAAACAAAAAAAAAAAATTCTGGTTGTAGTTATCATATTGCCATGGTTTACATCAAGGGATTAATTTCTTTTAAATGTTGCTATGTATTCAAATTTTATGTATATCTTAATTTCTTATAATCAGCAACAACATTAATCTACATTAAAGGAGGCAGTGATATAACATATTGAAGGGCAATAGTTTGAATTCATTATTTGGAAATCAAGTTAATTAGCCTAGGCCAAGACTGTTACTGGAAATTACTACAATAATGTAACTAGGCTAAGAGTCGCTGGCGGGACATGTTATTACAGAGGATGTGTTTATAAATAAATATCACAAGGATTTCTAATTCATTTAGTGAGTTCAACCATTAGCAGCACAGCATCAGAAACTGTCACTCAGTTTGAATTCATGTTTTATATTATTTTTTCTATTTATATTAATCAAATATTTATGAAGCAATTTTTATTTATCAAGCAAAGTGCTGATTATGGAAATAAAACAGTGAGCAAAACCAGTTACATTTATTGCTCTTATATTACTTAAAATCTAGTGAAGGTAAAGAACAGAACAAGTGATGGTAGAGCTGTTGGTGGTAAGAATAAAGTGAGAAAGAGTTAGGGCACCACAATGTGGATTGTGGAGAATATTCCAGAAGAAAGGAAAAGCAACAGCAAAGGGGATAGTATGAAACATTCAAAGAACTGGAAGTCATGTATAGTGAAACATAGAGTTGGAGAGGTGAATGGTAAGACAATGTTGATGGAGCTGGAACGCTGTAGGCCATCTGAAGGACTTTGATCCTTAGTTTGAGAAATTGAAATGCTTGAAAAAGAGAAAGTACATAAACACATTTGAATTTTAAAATGTCTTCTCTGGATGCAGTGTTAGTTTGGATTAGATCAGGAACCCAAACACTAAAAGAAACCAGAAAGAAACTATTACTGTCATCCACATGAGAAACTGTTATAATGGACAGCACCATGATGACCACAGTGGAGAGCTGAGTAGCTATGAATCAGAACAGGAAGTCAGCAGATCTAGCTAGAGCCAGAAAGAATGCATAAAGGCATTGTTCTAAATAGTAAAAATTGTTGATAAGTTGAAAAACAAGTTAAGAATAGTTTTCTGATGTGTGAAAAAATACAAGTCCACCTGGCATAGTAGAGTTTTTGCTGGGGCTATTCAAATTAACGATTGAAAAAAAATTGTGATTGTCATTGAGACTCAAGTAAGTATAAAACTTAAAATTTAAATTATAGTGACAACATTTCTCAAAATTTGAAATGTAAACTTGTACAATTTCAATTCTATAATGTTATTTAATTTTTCAAAACCTATGTTATCCAGATACTGCATGATAATAGTAAATTTTTTCATATATACTTTGAAATAATTCAGTCATAGTTAATTTCACTCCAATGCCTAAATACCTTTAAGGAGCTGGTTGTATATTGATTTGCATGCTATTAAATACCTTCACTACAGCATTAAACGTATCTTAAGAATGTATCTTATTGCCACGAATACCATTTAAGTAGTAAATTTTAATTTAAAAAGTGCTTCTATGTATATTGGAAAGGATTTTATCTTTATTTTATTGTTTTCATATTATAAATCTATGTATATTTTATGTATGTTATCTACAAAGGCTGTCCTACTATTGTATAGGACATATACAGATATCCTGGTAATCTTGCGAAAATGCACATTCTTATTCAGTAGGTATGGTGTGAGGTTTGAAATTCTGCAGTTCTAACACCTCCCAGGCAATGCTCATGCTTCTGATCTGATGACCGTATTTTTAATATCAAGGTTTTATAATTCCTTAAAAACATCAGTAACAATTGAACTCACCTAATTTCTTTGTTGATGGCATCCAATTGTTCCTGAAGCATCATAGCTAGAGTCTGGGCATCAGAATGACCACTTGGAGAGAGAAGATCCATTGAGCTAAAAATTGTTTCTCTGTCATCATCATCAATATCAGACATTTCTGTGTCACTTTCAAAAGGGTGGCTGCTTAGTACTCCAATTTGTTGAGTTCTATTCCACTCATGATCACCAAGAGACTTTACCTGAGTAGTAAATGAACAATTATAGCATTTATCACATTGCTCATTTGCAAAGTAATATTCTGAAAAACAACAAAAAAGCACACATGATTTTATAGTTTACCTGGCAGAAGCAAAATTGATTAACACTCAATAATCAATATAATAATAATACAATAATAATATTTAACATATTGGTTCAATAAAATAGTTCCTTGGCATGTTTAAGTAATGGGAGGTATTAATTGTCAGCATAAATATGAAGACTTGTATAGAAATAAAGATAATAAACTTCCGTATGCTTTCTAGCTCAACCCCAAATCAAGGTACGAAATCAAGAATTTATACACAAGCATTCCCATTTCTTGTACTATTAGCCTTACCTACAAGAGAATTCTTGTATAAATTTGTTGTGTGATAATATTTGTAGTTACATAGTTTCTAGCAAAGTATTATTAAAAAATATTGCAAAGTGATTTAATTTTATTTCCACTGCTCTGGTCACTTAAACACCTCATTGATTTTTCTAAGCCCAAGGCATAATAATTAACATGGTTATGTTTTTTTAATTGATATAATAAATGCTCATGTGAATGAAAGTCTCAAGTAACCAACAGACCAGTGTTTTTCAAGCTGTAATCTAAAAGTGTAACAGGTTTAGGAATAAGAGGTAGGTCTCAGAGTTCTCTGCTTTTTAAAGAATTGGTTATTTTTGCAATGATGTAAAATAATTTTGCATGGGACTACGTGATATTGCCTTGAGTATTTAGGATCTGAGGACTTGAATTAGCAATTGTGTTTCAAATTAGTTTGATATTAAGTAGTGCTATTTTATTTGTCATATACAAATGAGAAAAGAACTGATATGAACTTAATTTATCCCTCATTTGTTCATTTATTTATTTATTCATCGACAGATATTGAAGGAGTAATTTATACATGACACATAGGTATGTGTCATTTAAAAACTAAAGGGTGTTAAGAGCCAGTGTACAAATAAGACAAGTAGGTTATGTAGTATTTTGGACACATAAAAGTGATCAGAGAAAACAAAATATATTTAGGGCACAAAGGAACTATATTACTTTCCTACAAAATGAAACTATATATTTACTCACCATGCAGAGCATACAAATTTTAAGTTATTGAGTAAGTGAAAGGTTGGCACTATAGTTGATAATGAATAGTTCTCTACAAATACTTTCAATAGCCTATGTACATTTTCCTAAAAGTGTTTTACAAATAGCAATTATAATTAAATATTTAATTTTAATTAACAATATAAATACCATTGCTTAGGTGCTCAAGTAAACCAAAAATCTGTTTGTTTGGCAATATAGCATAGTGAATAAAAACATGAAATCTGAAACCACATAAACATAGGTTCACATATTGATTTTATTGCTGGTTGTAAATATTGAACATTTAAAATTCTGAGCTTTAATCTTTTCATATGTGAATTTAATTTAAAATAGTATTCAAATAATAAAGTTATATAAATAAATATATGGAAAATGTTAAATTTCTGGCACTTTTATGTTACTTAAAGTTTTTAAAATGTGTCTTATGTCACAGTAAAAACTAACAAAATTTCAATTATTTCAGTATTAAACATCTATCCCAAATAGAATAGTGTATTTACTTAAAACTATCAGAGACTTGGAATAAAAAATTTAACCTTTGGTTCATCTCTTCGAACACCCATGCGGCCTCTCCTTGGTCTTCTTATTACTTTAGTTGTTCTATAATCAGACTGGCTGTCCACTAGGGAACCAACTGAATATCGCAACTCAGCTGAGGTGTCTAGATGAGTCCTGGAAAAAAGAAAAATATATATAAAATATAGCCAATTTCCACAAGTTATATTTATCAGCAAATCACTATCCACTTAGTAAATGGAAATAAAACATAAACCTTCAAGAAAATAAATAACAAGAAAGAAAACTGATCAATTGTCAAAACTCTTTGAAGTCCCTTCAGAGGCTTAAGTCAGAAATTCCAGTCTCAGGTTTATTCCTGAAGGTTGAGTACAATTTCTCTTTTTAGAATATAAAAAACCTTTCTTTTCACTATCATTTTTAAATGTGATAGTACAGCAAACATATTAAGATTGATAACCAAGATCCATTGGTTTAAATTCTGGCAATTCTATTTAGTCTGAGCTGTTTAGTGGATCTTCCAATATATGCTATTTGTGACTATTTGTTTTAAACATTCCTCTTTAATCTAACAGTGTAAAAGTTTGGGGTCTCTGAATTCTGTATTTTTCAATGTTTTATTTTTCAATTTAGAATAGAAATAAAAAAGATTGACCTAAGGTTAATAATTTTATTTTTAATAAAATGAGATATACCATCAAAACAATTTTTGAGCTTTTAATAAGACACTGCTGAAAACAGATAAAGAAAAATATTTTGATAAGCACATTTGATTTTGAGTTCTGCTTAGAGACAAAAACAGTTCAACATACCAATTGGAAAATATTATCACATTGGTTTTCAATAAATATAACAATTAAGTACACTGTAATCAAAGTATAGTATAAGTTTCTCCTGGAATATTATTTATATAGATTTACAGCAAATTTAGTTCATTATTGCAATAACAATGATGATAACAGTGACAACATGTTGTCCTATAAATGATCATCATGAGAGAGTATACTTAAAGCCGTTTGCTCTATTTCGTTGTTTATTTTTTCTTTTCTTTTAAAATTATTATTTTAAATTTTTAATTACAGTTGACATACAATATTATTTTATTTTTGGGCTTAGAACACAGTAATTAGACATTTATATAACTTATGAAGTGGTCACCCCAATAAGTCTAGTACCTATCTGACACCATACATAGTTATTATAGTATTATTGGCTATATTCCTATACTGTACTTTACATCCCTATGACTTTTTTTGTAACTGGCAATTTGTACATTTTAATCCCATTCTCCTTTTTCTTTGTCCCCCACAACCTCGCTCCCATCTGGCAACAACCAAAATGTTCTCTGTAACTATGAGTTTGTTTGTTTATTTTGTTTTTTTAGATTCTGCATATGTGAAATCATATGGTATTTGTCTTTTTTTTGTCTGACTTATTTCATTTAGCATAATACCCTCCAGGTCCATTTATGTTGTCTCAAGTGGCAAACTGCATTCTTTTTTTATGGCAGAATAATATTCCATTGTATATATATTACCACATCTTCTTTATCCATTCATCTATTGATGGACAATTAGGTTGCTTCCATATCTTGGCTACTGTAAATAATGTTGTAATGAACGTAGGGGTGTATACATATCTTTTTAAATTAGTGTTTTGGATTTCTTTGGATGAATACCCTAAAGTAGGATTTCTGAATCATATGGTAGTTCTATTTTAAATTTTTTGAGGAACTTCCATGCTGTGAAAATGGAATCCTTACATGTTGTTGGTGGGATTGTAAATTGGTGCAGCCAAAATGGAAAACACTTTGGAGGTTCCTCAAAAGCTGTGTTTTCTTATGAACTTAGGCTGATCTACTATGTTCTCTTTTTGAACAAAGCAATTCCAAATATTTGGCAATATTAAAAGAGATTAGGTGAAGTCTGAGTGTTTGCAACAGTAGAAGACTTTGGCTTAACTGATGCAAGTCTTTATTTTTCCAAAGAGGACGTTAAAGCAAATGAACTAAGGAATTATTCCCAAAATAGATGACAGCTATTGTTTTACAGCATGAACCTGAGACTTAATCAAGCAAACTGGTTTTGTTGTGGAGTAATTACATATAAAAAACTAACCAGCAATGCCATGCTCATAAATGGTACAAATCTCCATCTTTATCTATTTGGCAGAGGGTATAATTTCATAAAGACATATATATTTTAGTCATCATTATATGTGCAAGGAAGTATTAATAAATATCTGGTAAGATAATGAATGAATGAAATTGATTATAATAGATTTTGAACTACCAAGCTTAGAACATTCTAGGTATCTTTTGTCTGTGGAGGCTTAGGTTAATATCTCTTTGGATATCAGAGTGCTGTGTCCAAAATTATAACTCCTTACCTTAGGAGTATTTTTTTCTTTGTTTTTTCCTTCTCAACTCCAGATCAGTCCCACTGATAACCTTCTTAAAACCCTCCAATGTTATCTCAAGGCCATCTACAATTTGGGCCTTTCCTACTTTGTAGCTTCTCTTCTAGTTACTCCCTGTATTCTCTCCATCTAGTTGTACTGACATTCTTTTCATTCCTTCAATAACTCAATCTTCTTTCACTTCTGACCCTTTAAAAACAGTTTATCATTCTTAAAGTCTCAGTTCATAAAGTTCTATTGTCTAACACTATCTTAGTTCTCCATATTACTTTCATTAAAACAGACCTCAAACTATTATTCCTGTATTTTCCATCTGGAACATGTCTTCTTCATCACCATCACCACTTTATTTCTACTGCCTCAGTGTCTGGCAAGTAGAAAGTTCTTGAAATAACAAAAGACCTGACTTAACATCAGTTGTAGAAAAACCCATTACTTGTACTTTATTTAAAAAAAAATTACTGTTCAGCATGTTCCTTTAATTCAAGTCTGTGAGTTAGTTCTCTAACAGGAGAAATCTAAGGTAATTTTTTTCATACATTTCAATTTTTAAACATTTTTGTGTACATTATTTTGAAAGGCACTTGGAGATCTAGGTTTACAAGTTTATTTATAGTCACCAGTTCATTTAGAAAAGGAAACATATAGTTTTTCGTTCTAAATCTCCTGTAACTCTTGCACATAATCTCACAAAAGAACTTCCATAGAGAAATCAAATGTGAATTTCTCTTAGAGTAAATCTGTTATGCATCCTTCTCCTTCTGAAACGTCCTCCATCATCCTTTCTAATTATTCATATCCTACCCTTTCTTCAGAGTTCAGACAAATCAGGCCATCTCCAGACACTCTGGAACTTAGTTTACTTTATTTTCAGATGAGACAGTACTAGTAGAGGATATTTGTTACTGATAGTCCCTAACTTTAACTCATCTCTTCCTAATGTTTTACCTGTAAGATCAAATACAAGTAGATAAAGTTCTCATGCATCATGTTTTCATTGTTGTTTCTTTCTTAATTATGTGTACTCAGAAGCATGAATGTTCAATAAACAATTGCTATTTAATATTCAGTTATCCTGTAACATTATAAATTCCATCAATTTAGCTATCTCAGTAATTCCTATAATTTTTAATACTTGTTATGTGATTTACTGTTGACAAAACACCTTTGCTTACTTTTCTCATTTTAGTATTTTTATATAATTTAGTATTTTATATATAATTTATGTAAAATAAATAGAAAATTAGAATCTTATTAAGAAAATGGATTTTCCAAAATGAAACAGCTAGTAATTGCATATCTGAAACCTAGAAATGTCAGTCTTATTATGTTTGGTCTAGTGTTGTTTTCATTACAATCTGCTGCATCAGAGAAGAATTGTTCTGTGTGTAGTGCTTTTATTGTGGATAAATGTCACATTGTTAAGTGGCTCATGATGACTCACTGCAGTGATAAACTTTTAGATAACACTTCTACAATTCTGAATTTCTGTGACCCAAGGTCAAAATGACAACAGAATGGTCATTTTTTAATAGGTCATTTGGTCCTATTAAAATATCTTTAATTTGTTGATTGAATAATGCTCATTCTACATATTTACTGCTTTGACATTTTATCAGCTCTTTTTATCCTTCATCATCATCATCATCATCATCATCATCATCATTATCATCATCATCGCTATGTAAACATATAGTACTAAATTAATAATTTCTGTTCAGATATATATCAGAATAAAAAAAATTAAGCATGGCTTTCTAAATTAAAAACCTACACATTTAAAAAAATTGGACATTTTTATGTCTACAGAACTGTGTTTCTTATACTAAACTGAAAACAAATACTCAAAATATTGAATGTTTTATTAATATTTATACTGAAAAATATAAGCTTTATAAGTTTTTATTTGGACTTTTCGTCTGAGCATCTGAAAAATGCTTTACCAGATAGTCATTCATTTACTAATATCTATTGAGAACATATTACATGCCAGTTTTTTTTTTTTTTAAGGTGTGGGGATTATAGTAATTAAACAGACAAAAATTCCAATCCGGTGGAACTAAAATTCTTAAGATAAGCATAAGACCAAGAAAATTAACATAGAAATCTGTGGTGGTCAAAAGTTTCAAGTAGCTGATATTATCGCATTGCCTAATAAATAAATAATCAAATAAATGAGTCTTTTTAGGATTTCTTATCAATTTTCAATAAAAAGTTCAAATCAAAAAATCATTATATGTTAATCTGAAATCTATGTATCTATCCTTCAGACTAAACAATCATCTTAAGGCTTATTTCTTTTAAGATGAGATATTCAAAGTAGATGAGTATGATTAAATTTATTTTAATTTTTAAATATGTATCATTTATTATCTCTTTATTTGCAATTATTTTACCAAAATTGGTATATATTAAATCACGACAATTAATGATATTTCTTCAGTAACATTAAACATTGAAAGCATTTTTACCAGTAGAGAAAAGGGCTGATACTTCTTCCTGGAATGAAATGTAATCTTATACATAGTTCTATTTCTTCATTTAAGATTCTTTTTATGTATTTTATTCATATAATTAAGTGTAGAATATGAAAAGCAGTAATTTAAATTTTATTGCGTATCTGCAAGAAGTATTTCTAAATTAGAGAATTACTTTTGAATGCAGAAACTGTAAATTGGTAAGGAATCAAAATAGGGCAATTAGAGCTGAATAATAGGAGGTATTTGTTTATTTTATTTGAGGAGATATGAATCATAAGGAAATTCATACTGATTTTTAGTGACCTCTAGATAAGCTTTTATTTAATGTTACCTTGATATTGTGGGTTCAATTAAAGAGCCAGTTCTCATTTTCAATTGGTCAAGTTCAGATCTCAGCTTTTCAATTTCTTCTGCTAATCTTTCCTAAAAATCAAAGAAGTGTTACTCAAATAATATGCAAATGCAAATAATACCAACACTCAATTATGATAAACCAAACTACCAAGTTTAGTGGGTTTTTAAAAATTAAAAACTGATGGATATAATTATTTTAAAGATTATTAGACATGAAAGAAAAACATGACTGATTTTTTCCCTTTGTAATAAAAATGTGAACAGCAGAAATCAATAAAAATTCATCCATATTCCTGGCAATCACTAATCCTATATTTTATGAACTTACGGGAATACTGAGGTCATGACTACCTATGTATACATCACTTCAAAGTAGAAATCATGGCCAGTTGAAAAAATAAAGATCTAATTTAGTAAGTGAAGAATTTCTATTATTCTAAAAGGGTTGAAGAACCATGAGTGAAGGAGAAAGAAGACAGAATTAAAAGGGTAAGGAATAAAAAAATCACCTCATATGAATTAAAATTATTAATTTGATATTGGCATAATATTTGTGTAACTGACATTTTCTCAGATTGAGATTTTTAGTTTCAGCCTATAAATTTATGGGCATAAGGGTTGTCTTGTAGCCCTAAAATGCTCATGTAAGTACTTAATTTTGTTTTCAAGATTATAATTTTTATAATGTTATAAATGTTTAAATGTGTCCTGGATTTTTCTATTGCTGTTTTTTTTTTCTTCTCCAAATGGCCTATGCTTAACATTTTACTTGACTCAAACTTCTTTTCTCACCATACCTCTTTTTATCAATGCTGCCTCTGTAATTTTTTTTTTTAATCTGGCCTTTTTATTTTTACTACTAACTTTTTACCTCCTTTCTGATTTATTTCACTAGCTTCCACAGAAGTGGTGCTCCTTTCAGTCTTTCCCCATATATTCTTCTGCTAGATGTATCATTTTAAATTACATGTATGATCAAATAAATCCTTTGCTTAAAAATATTCGATAGTTTCTTACTGTATTTATTAATTCATTCATTGGTTATTTACACAAATATACATTAAGCACCTCTTGTGTGCTAGGCACCTAAGATACAGTAATGGACTAATAAATTTCCTGCTTTACTGAGAAGACTGCTAGTAGTGGTGGTCATGTTAGGTGGTGGTGGTGTTGGGGGATTGAATTGTTAAGTTTGAGATACCTGTGTGTCCAGAGATATTGAGTTGGCTCTTGAATACATGAACTCCTTCAGGGGAGAGAACCCAGTAGGTGATCTAAATCTGGAAGTGCTCAATTTATAGATGGTATTTAAACCCATGAAATCAGATGAGTTCACCAGGGCTTAAATTTAGAGGAGAAATCTAAGGACAGTCCTAAGAACTTCAAATTTTAGAGATCAAGATGATGAAGAGAGATATTGAGAGAACTTAGTATGCAGGGAATTTTGATGATGATGGACTATGAGTTATACATAATTGAGTGGAAACTTGAGGAGTTTTAGGAAATATGGTTAGATTAGGAAACATGTTTAGCTGTATAAGATGATATTCAGAAATGATGTATGACCTGGGATTTGCTTCTTCTGGCAACTGAACAAGGAATCATTAGTACTGTTGGTTACTTATGCAGATTGTTGATACTATAAGGCTTGGATAGGTACTGGGGAAATAGGTTTTGGGGATCTTGCCAGGAGCACACAGAGTTTTGGATAACAGAACATTGCAAAACAGGATTAAGTCCAAAATTCACAATCTGGCCAAAACCTAGTTCTTTACACACATACTAGTCACAGCAAACTTCTGGTGATACATAAATCAACCATCTTTGTTTTCTCTATGCTATTGCATATCCTATGTCCTCTACCTTACTCTTCTCTTTTTAAGATGATATCTGCCTTCAAGAGCCTGATGAAATGTCATCTCCCCCATGTCGACATTCTAAACTACTTTAAGAGAATTTGGTACTATCTTCTAGGCACCGTCTTATATTGCTCTAGTAGATCTATCTTTCGAGAGATATTGTACACACTGACTGTAGGACCAAATATTAGATTAAAAATTAACATCATAATAATTAATATTCATTAGGGTTGGATATACAGTTATTCAATCTCAACTTTATTTTTTTTTATTCCAATACCTTCCCTATACTGCAGGGTTGCAATTTTTTTTCCTTTTCTTCCTTCCTATTTTCCTTCTCTTCCTCTCTCCCTCCTTCTCTCTCCCTCCTTCTCTCTCTCCCTTTTCTCTTTCCATTCCTTCCATATTCCTAGCATCTGTAATCATGCTACATGCACTGTATTTAAAAGACTTGCAACACATTCTTACATTTCTTTAAAGTTTTAGTCAAGTCTCACCTCACTGAAGCCTTCTTTATAGCAGTAATGTGGCAATTTCTCCTACTTGTAGTTCTTCATGTCTATTCCACTCATTTGACACTTGGTGTCTGCTACTCTGCAATTTATTGCTTTGTCAAAAGTGTATTCTCTCTCTTCAATTAGATTTTTCAGCTACTTTGGAACTAAGATCATCTTCAAAAATATATAACAGCACAATTCTTATGCATAATAAATATTTTATACATTTCTGCCAAAATGATATCTAAAACTAGACACAAATTAGTGAATAAATTTTTATTCCATTTATATAAAGCACAAACAAGTCAAATGCAATTTTTCCTATAAGGAGTTAAGACAGGGATTATCTTTTATTGTAAGGATAGTGATTGCATGTTGGCAAGTAGAGTGTTGATTTTTAGTGTATGGGTTTGTAAAGATTCATCAAGCTCTCCCTACATATGTATACATTGTTAGGCATGATTTTTTAAAAAGATGATATCCTAAAATTACATCTTGTTAAATGTATTTTTCAACAAAACAATTCAGCAGTATGCAAAAGAAAAATGGACAAATGAAAGTTTTCATGATACCTTATCATGTAAAGATTCTTCTAGATTCTTTCTGAAAGTTTCTGATTCTTGAATTAAAACATTCTATAGAAGAGGAAAAAACAGAAATAATAAATAAATTAAACATAAAGTAATTAAATATGTAGGTTATATTTTTATCATGCAATAATCTTTGATTTCTTCCTTGGTGCATATATTTCTTGGTTTCCATGGAAAACAAGTTTAAATCTGATACCTTAACATTTTGAGAAATACATAAAATTTAAGTGGGATGTTATTTTGTATCATTCGGATTGAGAAAAGGAATGAATATTATCTTTCAAGCTATTGCTGTTTGCCTCTTTTCAGCTTGTTTAAAATCTGAGAAATTAGGTTGCTCTACAAATGAAAAAAAATGAGTTACAAGCTAAATGTTAGCCAGAGATATTATTGACAAAGAATTCAGGTCAAGTGATTTGTGTTATGTGAAGAAAGAAGAAATGATCAGTTCATATTTTATAGTTCAATTTCTGGACTTGTATTTCAAATAAAGAATTAACAATTTCTATGATGGTTAAGTTATTAAAGTAATAAAAATAAATTTTAGCTATTTAAAAACCAATATTATACATCATGACATAGAAATAAGTTGCATCATAGATATTTTTTTAAAATCATGCCATAAAAGTATTACTGTTGTAAAATCAGTGTTTTCTTATACTGATACAAAAGTGTGATCTAAAATAATGCATTCTTTTCAAATTTATAGAGTAAAATTAATCTAAGAGTGTAGTAATTGGCATAGCGGCCATGCATTTGGAGTGAAGTGGGAAGAAGGCATGCCTTCTGGCTTCCTAATGGGCAAATTAATCAAAATACTTTAACATTTCATTAAAACATTTTCCTTATTTTGGTTTGTTGTACAGAACAGGGAAAATGTCTAGCTTAAGTAGTGACTGGCATTTAATCTAAATTTCCAATATGATTTGTGCCCTGGGTTTTAGTACCTCTATTTGTTTCTTCTCTAGAATTGGCAACTAACTCATGCAACTCTTTCTGATCTGGTAGCAGTCCACTATCAATGAGACATGGAACTGTGAATAAAACTCCAGACTATACAGAAGCACTTTTTTTTTTTAAACAATTACTAAATTCTATAGTGGAATTGAACTATTGGTGATACAAACTCTCACATTTTGGCTTTTAGACTAGTATTAGATTCAGTTACTTGAAATATTTGACCAGTTCAAAACAATTCTGCAAACTTCCTGCATACTGCAAAATATTTTTTTTTGTCTTACCACTTTTCTTTTTTGCACATCAGGCAAATTATAAATGAAATACTTGATCACAAAAGCACAGTATGTTTTAATACATTTGTCTTGTATGATCATGCCAATATGTAAGGTTTATACACCATAAAGCATTTTTTATTCATTTAAAAATTGACCTTACACATTTGAATAAAAACCATTCACTTCTAAGAATATAACAGGCTATTTTTTAAACTAAGGAAAGTAAATGAATCATCTGACCAATACAACGATTGCAGCAGAGTATAAAACAAACATGATTATAAAAATATTGCTAAATTTTCATGTGATTCTACATTTCTGTCATTTTACCTTCTCTTCTAGAGCAGCCATTCTTTCCTTTAAATGTAACTGTAAGCGCTCATTGGATTCAGTCAGAAGTCTGTCCACTGTATCGGATAATCTTTTGTTGTGTTCCTCATTCATTTTCTCTCTTTGCCTAGCCTTACATCCAAGAAAAAAAAAATAAATTTGACATAATAATCATTTAAAAAGGTATTTGGGTTTGTTTTTATATTTTTCTAGTTTTAAATGAAATATAATTTTAGGTCTATTTGGATTATATTGCTAGAAACTTTTTCTCTTTAAAATGGAAAGGGCATATTCATAACATTTAAAATATAACCCACAATTAAGGAAGACGTTCATTTTTTGAATGTAGAATATAAAAATTTAAATTAATGACTGAAGGGAGCAATTTTCAATATACATACTCTTTGAAGTTCTTGATTTTTCTCTTCAAGTTGACCTTCTAGATGTCTCATACGTTCTTCGATGTTTCCATGTCTCTCTTCTGCCTATTCAAAAATATGAAGAATGCACCTAATTCGTAACATTTGATTAACACTTGTCCTCTAAATAAATTGAAATAAAATGTAAAGCAAGCTACTACTAACTGCAAATGTAGTTTTCAAAAATAAACTTTCTTTAAACAGGCAGCTGAACAGCATTGCTTGAAATGTGTCAGCTACAAAGGCCTGTTACATCCAAGCATCAGCAAAACATTGGAGTTATTTATGAGCAATGAAATCAGCCAAATGTAACATGCAGACTGTGCATGGTTTGAACACAAACCTGCCATTGTCCAATCGTAAGCTCCTGAAGCACTGAACTGCACAGATGGTCGATTATCAATAAATAAAAGTAACATAATTTGTATAAATAAAAAGAAAAACTTAGATGGATTCTATTTAGCAATAGAAAGTAAAGTCCAGTAGGACTACCTTCCTACGTATGGAGATCATTTCTTGTAGTTTAGCTTCCATAACATATTGATAATCATCTGATGAGGTAGAAGAGGTTGGATCAGACTAACAAGTCAAGGAAAAGGAGAAGGACAAAATTGAAAAATCAGAACTAAAGACACTGACACTGAACAGAACATAGCACAGAATGCTTAAAAGAAAAACATGACAGCAAATTTAATACTTTAATAGACAGAATTTTATATGAAAAGAACTACACCAATATCTGGTGAACATGATGCAGTTGATGGCTGTAATTGAAAAACAATGATATGCTCAAATAAAAAGCTATCGACCTAAGGTATGGAAGGTTAGTGATGGCTGGCAATGAAAGACTACTACAGAATAAATTAAAGCAACTCTAAAAGAGTCATGTAATAATTGAAATTATGAGAAACCAACACTAGAATATGTCCCTGGTAGATTGTTAAATGTTTTGTACTTTGGTATTTGTTTATCATATTACTTAAAAATAATGGAAACAATGTATCTCAATGTCATGGAATATGCTAAGTCAATGACTCAAGTGAAATAAATTGGAAATAAAATTTATTATAAAACCAACTCTGCCAAAATCAGAGAAGAAGCTAAGCCATGGGGTTAATTATTAGTAGTGTTTTTCATTTCAAGCAGGATTAAGTTTCCTCAGCAAAAGCAGCAAACTTACAAAATGACTTCTGGTCTCTGAATATACATTATGGCTGTAGGTCTTGAACTTTGGCACTTATCCTCAGATACAGTCTTAATTTGGAATTTTAAATGAATGTGATTAAAAGTCCTCAAATTATAAAGATGACAATAATATTGTGAGGACAAGAAATCTTATTTGTGAATTCTTTTGAATGACACTAGTGACCACTCCCAAACCTTCTGTGTTGATTTGTTGCTGTGGAGACAAGAGAGTGCCCTAAAGAGGCAGCATATTGCTTCTGTGAGCTAATGTTTCTCCAGTGCCAAGGTGAGTTACATGTCTCGGAGGTGATTGTGAGGTTACCACAGATGCAGTGTTTGACAGGTAATGTTGCTGATAGCTGAATTATATTAGTACAATATGCACAGATTACAAGTAAAGTTACAACAACATTTTAATCATAATTACAAGTAATTTTAACGTCAAAGGTATCTGATGTCAGTACTACAAAATGTAACTCCAGAGCATATTCTCTTACATTTATAAATTTATTTTAAAACTGTAAAATTTATTTTATGTAAATATAGGACCAAATATAAGTATGCCATGCTGTACCTGAAAATAAATAGTAACTTAGTTATGTATTGGTTCATATGTATATGTATTATTTTATGCAACAAATTCCAATTTAATCTATGAAATAACATTTGACATTTAATGAGTGTACTTATGCAAGTTATAGTTCAACATTTACATTTTATAAGATTTTTCTTCTGCATACTTATTTTATAAATGTGGGAAATAATAAAGAAATAACAATAAGTAATTTTTCTCCTCAAATTTTCAAGCAGAAGCAATACAGGAAGCTACCATAGTCCTCACGTGCCATAAAATAGATTTATAATAGCATTTAAAACTTGGAATTCAATGAAGAATATAATAAATGGGTCAAAATATTGAAATTATACAATCTAAATTTATAAAGGTATCTGTAAGCTCTCAAAAGTATAATTTAACAGGCAGTTAGTGGTATGAAAGTTAATCAGGTGGCTGATTCAAAGTAGTCAAGACATGAACATTTTAATTTTTAAAACTGTCTCTCCAAAAATACAAGTAAAGTCCAGTAGGTCTTTCAAGGTTCTTAAACCTGTTTCCATCTTAACTATTGAAAAGACACCACACACTGTGAAAAATCACTTCAGAGAGTGAACAAGAAATCTGTAATATTTAAATTACTATGTTATTATTGATACTTTTTTACTGGTGAATGAAATACTTTACAGAATTCAAGATGAATTATATCCTTCTTGAGAGAATATGCATTTTAAATGAGCTTTAACTACACACACACACACACACACACACACACACACACACACACAAAGAAAAAAAGATAGTTTTATCAACCAAAGAATAGATTTAGACATCATTTCTAAACAAACAATGTGATCGATTTTTAATCACTATCGATTAATGTTCACATTTGCCTTGTGAGGACCTCAGTTTAAGCATCTGGTGTAAATACAGCGTCACACAAGAACATCTGCTAATTTTTAAAAATACTCCTTGATGTGACATAGGTTTTATCTTGTATTGACTCTTTAATGTGACACAGAAAAATTTCAAATGAGCTAAAGTTTTAAAAGAAATTACATGGGCAGAAATGGTTTTAGGAAGGATGCGATTATGTTTAGAAATGGAAAAGAAATTAAAGTTAGAGAGAGGAGGGTCAAAGAGAAAAAATACATAGGTGATAATAAAAGTAGAATAAAATGTCTGAGGGATTAAGAATACAATTTAAATTACAAGAGAGGGGAGCATAGGTTTAAGTTAAGCAGAAATCTTTTTACTTTAGTGAGTAGTAAAAAATATTAAGAAGTAGAGAAAGACTATAAATAAATAAAGAAGATCTAGAGACGGTCCCTAAAAGTCTTTAGAACAGAAGACAAGAAGTATAATATTATTGTAGCCATAAAATGAGAGAACAAATAAAAGAGTGATTTTCAAATGTCATAAAAATGTTACAAGCAGAGGGTGTGTTCTTGAGAATAAAATCTCAGCACTAAAAGGGCATGTATAATGAATTAAATACAGGAATAATCTAAAAACTATATGTCTAGAATAATGTTGATATAGAGCCACGCAGAAGAGAAAGCAGTAAAAAAAAGCAGAGTAAATTCTAGCATTTTAAGACTTCTTAAGAAGAATAAAACTCTATGGAAAAATGAAGAAATCAAAAGAGTCCACATGAAGTGAACCGAGTCCATAGGAGTAAACCGAGGAAATTATTTTGGGTGCACAAGTGAATGCACATAACAAAAAGAATGATTCCAAGAGAATAAAGTGAAGGGCAAAAAAGATGAGACACTATTTCGGCTTTTTGTTTTATATTCTAAATTAAAGATTCTTACAAATATTTAGAGTATTTTATTTTATTATGTTTTCTTTCAATAATAGGTGACAGTCAATATTATTTTATATTAGTTTAAGGTGTAAAAACTAGTGGTCATTTTTATGTAATTTACAAAATGATCCACTCGATTGGTTTAGTCTCCAAATGACATTATGTAGTTATTAAAATATTATCCACTATATTCCCTATGTTGTACTTTACATTCCTGTGACTATTTTATAACTGCCAATTTGTACTTTTTAATCCCTTCACCTTTTTTATACAGTATATTTTAAATATTTTATTCTTAGGTATTAAAAGGTTAATTTGAGGCAATAATTTGCTGAATTTTAAATTGTGTTTCTTTGGGAGAGATTCCAGACTTTCTGGTATTTTACTCAAAATAATATTGATGATTATTTTACATTAAAATTTTATAACAGTGTTTATTATTTAACCACTTATCTAACTTTCCCTAAAATAATTCAGTTCAATAAGATAGCTCTTTATAAAAATTCTTTATGATTTGATGAAGACAATATGTATACATACATTAATTCATATTATAGTAATTTAAAATGTGTTTGTAAGAAGAGTACTACTTCTATATTTGCATATTTTTATATAATTTAGAGGATCTTTCTTAAAATTAAATAATAAATTTACCTTTATCTTAAAAATCATATATTTCTGTAATTGCCAAAGGGGTTTATGGCATGATTTGTGACTATAGAAGGATCCAGATTGCAACATTACCTTACAGTGACTAATGTTTTATTCAGTTAGTTACTCTAATACTCTATAGACCACCAATATTCCAATACTTTCTAAAGCTGCTTGTTTTGTCAAATGTTTGCTTTTTACTATGTGATTTATTACTTTATTTTAAACATAAGCATCAGTCAACTGTCCCCTTTTATTTACTTTTTCAGGAAAGCAAGTAAGTGTGCCTACTTTTATATTGCCACATCAGTTGTTTCAAATAATCCCTATGCCAGAATTTGCAACTTGACTTCACAGCCATTTTATTCATTTACTGCAGTGGGGTAATAATTGTGTGAACATATAAAATGTACACACATTTTAAATTGATATTAAAAGTCAAACATGCTTTTGGTAACAAAATCTGGACTTTTATTCTAGTGATGTGCATATACACTTTGAAGCAATGTCATTTCCATTTGACTGTAAAAGGTAAGAATAGTTTTTTAACATAATGGTTGTAAGATTCTAAAATATGCAGATAATTGCAAAACCTAATGGCTATAACATGGCAGATCATTTTGAACATTCTTCAGATTACTATTGATTTTAACTGGTTCAGAAGAAATTGCAAAATACGCTTTGACTATTGGCTTTAGACTTTAGACTTCTATAAATCTAACTACCAACTTATAACAGATGTTTTCATACTGTAGCCAGAAATAAATCAACTTCTTATGATATTTGCTGTATTTCTAATACCAAACAATTTATGTTAAGCCTAATAAGTTATGTCTCACATGAATACATATTAAATATCATTATTATGTATTTATATTTGGTGATTATTCTTATGTGCAAATGTTATCATGGAAAATCAATTATAAGAACGTGAAATTTTGTTTTCGTTAATATTTAAATAGGCAAGGAGATCATTACATTCATATATTAATTATTCATGTCAGAATAAATAAGGTACATTTAATATGAAAAATTCATCTAAATAAGAAAACAATATAAAGATTAAATTTAATTTCTATAAAGCCTAAAAAAATCTTTATAGATTTTATTTTGATTATCAATAATTTCTATAGCAGTATCTAGGTCATCAATTGTTTTATTGTAGTACCTTTGTCAGGGCTGCAATTCTCTGAGCCAATTCAGCCTCTACTTCAGGTAAGGTCTCTGCTTTTCTCATAGTCTGCTGCAACTTTTGTTCAGCCAGCTCAAGACGCTCTTGTAACTGTCTGTTCTTCTCTTCCATCTGAAACAGGGTTGGAAAAAGAGACACTTGAAGAATCACAGAATAGCAAACACTCGTCACTAGGGGTTTTGGACTTCATTCGTCATTCTAGGCTTAAAATCAGCTACTACTACTATTCCTATTGTGAAAAAAGATTATTGTCCTCATGTTTTTATTTAACTTATCCATATTCCTTAATAAAATTAAGCACATTAAAAAAACAGAAAAGCTCACCAATGGTAGCAAAAAGAAAAGACAATATTAGTGAGTATAAACTTGGACAAATGGAATACAACTCAGTACTGAGATTTCAGATGTACTATGATAGCAAAATATTGAACATCATAGTAGTAGCTGGAGAGGGAGAGGTAATATAGTATTATGGTTAATACTCCAGGCTCTAAAAATGGGGTTTTCTGTGAAGGGCTACATAGTAAATATTCTAGGCTTTGTGTATCATATAGTTTCTGTTTCAAAAATTTGATTTCACCATTGTAGCAAAAATGCAATCATAGACAATGATTAAATAAACGGGTATGGCTATGTTTCAATAAAATTTTATTTACAAAATAGAACCATAGTTTGGGCACATGGGCCATAGTTTGCTTACTCCTGTTATAGAGCAGAATAGAGTTAGGTTTCCATTATAGACTAGCAATTACCAGATGTGTACCTTGGGAAAGTCCTCATGTCTCTGAACCTTAGTGTCCTCAGTATAATAAATGTGCTTACTTCATAGGTGGTGTTGAGATTTAAGTAAAGTAATATATGTGAACTATTTAGCTCAGTTTCTGGTTCATGCTTAGATCCAAAGTAAATATTAATCATTATTTTTATTATTAGACAAATTTCTAAATTTCATGCTAAAAAGCACATTTGTTTTCTTAATTCTAAATTTTAGAGAATGATTGATTGCCAAGAAATACTGTAAATTTTATTTACTATATGCTTGTAAGAATGGTGAGAACACATACATGGACAAGAACAAAACCAAGATAAAGATACTGAACCTGCCGTAGGATGGCCTCTTTGTTTGCTAACTCATTTTCTAGTTTATCATTCATGTCATGTATGGAGGTAGATTCTCTCTGAGCACTGAGGTAACGCTTCTCAAGGGTTGTGATTCTTTCTTCCATATCTTCCTTCTGTGCCATGGCCTATATTTAAAAATAAATTCAAATCAAATTCTTTGATAATTTAATGTATTCTTTTGTTATTTAAATAAAATACTAAAATATGAAAACCATTGCTTTTTTAAAGTAAATATTAACTCTTTTCCTTTCATGGTAGTAATACAAGATTTCATTGCATTTTCCAAATTTATCTGTCAGAATTCTCTTTACATCTTGGGTTAAACTTAAGCTTTCTTTCTCTGAGAATGCAATGTAGTACAGTTTGAAACTACCTACTGTAGAATTGGCATTCTTAAAAAAGATGTGGCAGATAAATTGGCTCATTATATAACAGAGGTAAGTGCAATTATGGGTAAAGTTGCAAACCATAAAATTAATGAAATGGTGGCTACAGTTCTGAATTGCAAAGCAATCTTTAAATATGGATAACAAATATTTTCAGTAGTTTCATCTTCACATAAAAGTAAGAGTAACTCAGTTGGTAAAAGAGAAGGCAAAAAAAGTAAATTTGAATCATATTCATAGATGAATTGACCAATTGACTTTGGAACTTAATAATTTCTCTTGTTTATATATACATTTTGATTAAAAAAGAACTCAGTGAACACATAGCTCTAGGAAAAAATCAACTATTGGTGTAAGTGCAGTAAAGTCATTGAATTAATAATATTTTAAATAATACATTTTAAATGATCTAATTAATAGATAATTTGGAGATGCTTTTATCTTCCTAACATCTTACATGAGAATTTATTAGTAGGTAGATAGCGTACCTTTGAGATGATGTTGGGAAAAGATAGCTGCAGAAGTGAGCGTCATGGACCTGCTGTGGTTTCCTGATAATGTGGGAAGCTATTTTGCACAAGGATCATGAAATTGGGAGGGGTGGTTTCTATATATTACTATTCATATTCCTTTGATCACTCATTTCTAATCAGTCCCTTTATTATTTCCTTCAGGATTCAGAGCCAATTCTGTCACACCCACAGAACAGATACATCTTCTTTCAATTTTTCAAAAAATAGAAGCCCTTAAATGGATAGTCCTTCAACTTCCTGATCTTCCCTCATGATCATGTGGAAATTTAATTGAATGTACACAAATCTTTAACCTCTAGTTTTCAGTTTAGAACAGTTGTCCCACTTTCACTCAAGGTTTAATAATCATCTGTACCCTGGGTTTTATGTTTTTTCTTTTCTAGGAATCTTCATCATTCTTTTCTTTTAGATTTTCAAGATGATAGTAGAGGTAAATCCCACAACAACAGCTGAAACAATGCAACAGGCTTATAAAGAAGCTGGTACAGATCAGAGGTAGAGGGCAGAGGAAAAAGAGATGATTCAAAGAAAATAAAAGCAAGAACAATAAATTATCTACTTGACCATTGATCATAATTGAATTGAAATTATGGAATTTTACCAAACTGTTAGAGTGGATGGGAAGATTTCCCATAGTTTTACAAATAAGTAAGCATATTAATATATCTGGTAATTAATAAAATCCTAGAAAAACAGAAAGATGCACAATAAAAGAAAATACTACCATAGGAAACTCCTACTCAGGTCAGCTGTGGAAATTATTTACATAGTCATAAAAGTGGTAGCAGTGAATGTGATATTTTAAGATAATTATAGCTGAAGGATGGGTCGAAGAGAAGTAAGGGAGAGAATAAGAGAGCTAAAATCCCTATAGTGTATAACAAAAAGACATAAATTAAGTTTAAATAAGAGAGAAAATACAATTAATGGTTAAAAGGATTGAAATTAAGAATCTCAGAGAATGAGACAGAGGTGGGTGGAGGCTTAGTGTGTGTGTGTGTGTGTGTGTGTGTGTGTGTGTGTGTGTGTGTGTATTTACATTTGTACCCTCTAGATATTACTTGACTTTGTAAAAGTATGTATGTACAAAATATTAAAATTAAATAAAAATTAATATATCTACCATGGAACTTATCATGTTGTCCTTAGTCCCTTGCCTACACACAGATCAGCTCTTATATTATTTGACTAGAGTATTACACCACTCTCCACAGAATTTAGGATCATTCTTGAAAACTCCTTCACCCTAACTCCCACTTAATAGCCAAACCTGTCATCTTGCTGTTGGTCTTTTTCCTGTTTGCTTATTCTACACCTTGCTGACCAAGAGACAATTCTAAAGGTTAGTCTGATTTTATTGCTTCTTAGCTTAAATACTTTAATGTGTTCAACACTATCTTCAGTGTAAATTTGGAGCTATGAAATCTAGAAAACAAGTATCTTAGTGACCTGACACTTCTCTATCTATGGACTGGGATGGATGGTGACCTTCTCCCTTCTGCCTAAATTAATGTCTACCCAGGACCTGTGAATTTATCCTTGTTTGCAGATAAGGTTTTGCAAATGTAATCAAGTTAAGATGTGAGGTCATACAGGATTAGGGTGGGCCTTGAATCCAATAACTGATGTTCTTATAAGGAGAAGGCGATCTGGGGATACACAGACATACAGAGAAAAAGGTGATGTGATGAGGGAGGCAGAGATTGTAGATATACTGTTAACAGCTAAGAATACCAAGGAGTCCTAGCAACCAGCAGAAGCTACAACAGACAATAAAAGATTTTTCCCCAGAGGCCTCAGAGGCAATATGGTCTT
Source organism: Macroglossus sobrinus (assembly GCA_004027375.1). Classification (NCBI taxonomy): domain Eukaryota; kingdom Metazoa; phylum Chordata; class Mammalia; order Chiroptera; family Pteropodidae; genus Macroglossus; species Macroglossus sobrinus. The sequence continues at coordinate 48,125 of PVKZ01001932.1, read as the reverse complement.
GACTCCTTGATTTTAGACTTATAACCTCCAAAACTGTGAGAATAAATTACTGTTGTTTTAAGCCACCTAGTTTATGGTAATTTATCATAAAAGTCTCAGGAAACTAATATACTCTGTGACTTCATTTCTACCTGGAATGCATTTTGTTGCCTTCTTTGTTTAGTTCAATCCTGTTGACCTTTAAGACCTAATTAAAGACTACTTGCTTAATTACATTAATATTAAGTTCAAATTATTAAATTTAATTAATCCATCAACTTGGCCAAAAAAAATCTTGACTAATTTTTCCAATATTACATACACACCCCTAGATTTTAGTCATCCAAAACAGCTACTATTTAAAAAGCTTTTATTTTAAATTTTGAGTTTTTATATATATATTTTAGTCTAATGAAGGCAGAGATTTTATCCTAGAGGGTCCCATCAGAGTGCATATAATTGTTAATATTGCACTCTGTTAATTTTATTTTCATACAGAACCCTGAAAATATTATGCCAATTTTATAGTTCAAAAAGAAAATTCTTAATCTAGCCTAAATATTTAAACTTATTAAATTTTAATAGCAATAAATTCAGTAGAATACAGGCACATGTTTCTTCAGAACATAAATATTGGAATACTGCATACCTGCTCCAAATCCAAGTTTTCAATGCATATTAACTCTGTTATAATGTCAATGTTGCAATGTTGCCTAACTTTTCTACACCTCATCTTTCTTTTTTTGTTTGTGGTATTGATTCTACCACATATCATTGTTGTGGTATAATGATTCTTGTGGTGTTTAAGTGATTTGTGTGAGGTTTCATGTAGAAGACACACACAATAAATAATAACTACTTTTTATTATTAATTACTATTATATCTAAAATTAGCTGACCTGACTCTAGCATACATTAAATGCAGGAGTCATTGTATATGACTTTGGCATTACATTTTGATTCACTGATTTACGTGGGAGATTCAATTTTTAACTGCAGGCTGTGTTACCAAAAATAAATTTTGAATTTACAAGTCGGAAAAACATCTTTTCCCTGTATGTCACTTGGCAATTCTAAAAAAAGAAGTTTTTTCTAGTCTCTGAAAATTGCTGTCTAAAAAGAACAGAAAAATAGAGGAAAAACTCAATTATCTCTTGACCTGAAGCTTATGTGTAAACTAGACTTTATTATATCAAATAAATATAACTATAAATCTATTAAAGTAAAATATATAATTCCACATTTCAGATAATATAAAATAAAATTAATTTAATCACTTAGCAAACTTTTAAGATATTTTAATAGAAATTTGGAAAGTTAAGCTGGTTTTATTCATGAAACAAAAATGCTTTAATATTTCACAGAAAATTCTAATTCTTTGAATATTTCTATATTTAATGAGATATATTCTGCATCCACTTTGTAGCCTTCTTTACTAATAAGTGGAGAGCTAAATCTCTGTGTGAGAGTGGCTATGTTTATTTTTTTTTCTTGTTTTTTTTTTCTTTTGAATTAAGACAAACATATAAATGAAGTTAATTTTGGATAGATTTATTTCTTGATAAAGAATAATTACAAAAATATATTTGGAACAATGAATGAAACATATAATTCATTTTAGATATATTAGACTGTCCTCACATGCAAAGCAAAATACATTTTATCTTTTGATTATATGGTTAGTTTTTCCTATCCTCTAATTTAAAAAAAAATAATTCAATAAATATTTATTGCTTACTTAATATATAAATAATACTGTGCTAGCAATGCTACAGGGATAGCAAGAAGAATCATCTTATTTTTTTCTACTAAAATACTTGCAATCAAGTAAACTGTGTTACCACAGCCCCCAAATACAATATTATTCAGGAAAATAAAAACAAATTCTGAGGCTTTGGGTGTAAGTGACACTTTTTTATAGTACATGATTTTTATATCTTCTTGTTTGTTGAAAAGAATAATCAAAACTTAATTATTTAATGGAAAGTTATATGGCAGCTGTGTCTTTTATGATAGTTTTTATTGTTGAATAAACGATTGTATCAGTAATTTTGGTAGTTGTTCATAGGGAATAAGCACTGGTCTTGAGCAAATGACTTGACCTCACTAAACCTTACATTCCTCACCTGAGAAAAATGGGGATAATGACAAGTACCTTCTTTATAGGTCAGTTGTAAAGAATTAGAGAAATTTATTTGTAGTGAATCTAGAACAGTTTTCATGGTTGGTCATCAAGAAATTCATAGCAGCAAAGTGACTATAATCAAAACAGCATGGTATTGGCAGAAAAACAGACAAATAGACCGATGAAACCATTGAGAGCTCAGAATTAAACTCTCATCTATATGGGCAAATAATTTTTGACAATGGAGCCAAAAACATGCAATGGAGAAAGGAATGATTCTTCAATAAATAGTGCTGGGAAAACTGGAAAGCCACATGCAAAAGAATGAAACTAGACTGCTATCTATCATCATACACCAAAGTAACTCAAAATGGAGCAAAGACCTAAATATAAGACCTAAAACAATAAATCACATAGAAGAAAACACAGGTATTAAACTCATGGACCTTGGAATTAGAGAGGATTTTATGAATTTGACCTCAAAGTCAAATGAAGTAAAAGTAAAACTAAAGGAATGAAACTATATCAAAGTAAAAAGCTTCTGCACAGCAAAAGAAACCATCAATAAGTCAAAGAGATAGCCATCTGAATGAGAGAAGATATTTACAAACAATGCCTCCAATAAGGGGCTAATATAATATGTAAAAAACTCATAAACTCAACAACAAAAAAATAATTCGGTTAAAAAATGGGCAGAGGACCTGAATAAACGCTTCTCCCAAGAAGACATACAAACAGCCAATAGACATATGAATATGAAAAGATGCTCAACTTCACTAGCTATTAGAAAAATGCAAATCAAAACCACAATGAGACCTACCGCCTTATACCTGTAAGCATGGTCATCATCAATAAGATAAGTAATTAATAACAAGTGTTGGAGAAGTTGTGGGGAAAAAGGAACCCTCATGCACTTCTAGTGGTGATGTAAATGGGTACAGCCTTTATGAAAAGCAGTACAAAGTTTCCTCAAAAAACTGAGAATAGAATTACCATATTACCCAGCAATCTTCTGGGTATCTATCCCCTAAAATTGAATACATATATGCACTCTGATGTTCACTGCAGCATTAATCACAGTGGCTGAGACATGAGAACAACTGAGGTGTCCTTTAACAGATAATTGGATAAAAATGTGGTACATATATGCAATGTAATATTACTCAGACATAAGAAAAGATGAAATACTGCCACTTGTGACAACATAGATGTATCTTAATATTATTATGCCAAGTGAACTATATGATTTTACTCATATGTGGGATATAAAACTGAAAGCAACAAAACAAACAAGACAGTGACTCAAGGACACAGACAACAATTTAGTGGTTAACAGGGGGAAGTAGGGGAGAAGATGAGGTAGATAAGAATAAAAGTGGTCAAATACATGGTAACAGAAGGAAATTTGACTTTGGGTGATGAACACACAGTGCAATATACATACGACATATTATTGAATTTTACACTTGAAACCTATATAATTTTATTAACAAATGTCACTCTAATAAATTTAATTAAAAAAAAAAAACCCTAAAACTCCCTAGCAGCAAACCAGGGGCCTATCACTTGAATCTTTTTGAAAATATTTTATTTGGCCTTCACAGTGTTTGTAATACAGAGGCACGTGCGCGCGCGCGCGCGCGCGCACACACACACACACACACACACACACACACACACACACGATGCCTCCAGAAAGGCAGGCAGAGTACAGACTCCTTGTCTAGGTCTCATTTCCTACCTCTTCCTACATTCCTGCACCTGGATTTTCACAGATTTATATTGCCTGCCTGGCTCTGAAAGCATTGGTATTTGCAGCCTGCCTTCAAAAGTGAATGATGAAAGATATCCCTTTCTCATGATCCTTCTATAAAATATAACTACAGAGACATTATAGAGCTGATTAGAAAAGTTGTAAAGAATTCATGTGAAGGCAGACTACCTAACTCATTAGAAGGATTTTCAATTAAAAAAAAAAAAACTGGTATCAGACGATTGACAGTTTTCATCTGATATGGCTTTTTGTCACCTAAAACCAAAAACTATAGATCAAGGGGTTATTTTTACATAGGCAATAAGAAATGGAGAGTTAGAGATACAGGGCTCTAGCTAAAATACATGATTAAATAAGCATAAATAGAACAGGTGAGTGTTAAATGAAAGAAAAATAGTTATATCTCTAGGACTAAGAGAATGAAGAAATACAGAATGAGCAAAAACTCAAGAATGGCCCTGGTGGTTTACTAGATAGAAATATTAGTATTCCTTAAGAGTGATATAGAAGAAAGGTTAAACTTCATTTGCTTTATAAATTCTCTTAGCTTGGGTGCGAGGAAGAGTAAAGACAAGAGATATATCTATGAACTATTAATTCATACAAAGGTATAGCACAGTATTATTCATTATCTGTGCAGTGGTAGAGCAGTCTACTAACTTTGTGGATCATGTACCTTTTTCCAAGAGAGTAGACATTGTTTTAGTACATATTTTAACTCATTCATGCCTTTTGATATTTACATCAAACATCCATAAATATACATTGTCTCAGCAAATATTTTTTGAGTGTCTATAACATGCTCAATAGTTGTATAGATGATTCGAATGGAGCAGTGAACAAAATAAGACACAACAAAAAATTCCAGCCTTTATGAATCTTTATGTACAGTTAGAGTGGTAAGCATATGATAAACAAGTAAATCACAAAAATACATACTGTGTCAGGTGGCAGTAAATGCTGTGAAATTAAAAAATAAGAGAACAGGGAGAGTGTATATGTGTAAAAGGCATGGTTGGGGAACACCACTGAAAAAAAATGTTTCTTCAAAAGACAGAGGGAAAAGAAAATGCAACAGAATAGGTCTGGCTTGTTTAAGAGGTCACCTTAACTCAACAGAGAGGGCTAAAATGAAAGACTAGGAGATGAGTTCCAAGACGTTGAGTGGTATTGCAGATTATACATGGCTTATAGGTTACTGCAAGGGCTTGGATTTTAATGTAAATATGATAGGTAGCCATTGAAAAGTTTTAAGCAGAAAAGTGACTTAAGCTGATTCACATTGTAACAGATTACTCAAGCTGCTGTGTTGAGTAGGAACTATTATAATAATCCATTGAGAGGTAATGGTTGTGTGGAATAAGAGCTGTGGAAATTGTAAGAAGAGGTTACATTATGGAGATATTTCGAAGTTGGAAGTGATAGGATTTACGACCGAATCAAATGTAATGTATAGAGGTGTGAAGTAAAAGAGGTACCAAAGACAGCTCTAAGGTTTGTTTTTTGTTTGTTTGTTTACTTTTAGTCTGAGAAACAATAATAAAGTTGCCATCAGTTGCACTTGAGATTCATAAACTGAAGGTAAGTCTGGCTTAAAAAGGAAACAGCAAAAAGTCACAAAATAAAAATTCCACAAATTTAGATACTTTTCAATTAAATTGAGAAGGTGGAAAAATTCTGAATTTTCACCTTAGCTGGAAGATAACATGATTGGCACTGTTACAAATTAAAGATCTTGTTGTCTTTTGTAGTAAATATCAAGTATGCTTTAAAAAAAATAGATTAAGTGATATGAAGTCTAGCAAGAACTTAATATCTAGAAAAAGAAATTTTCTCACATTCAATATATATTAACATTCATAGACACAAAACTAAAAGATAAAAGAAATTTAAGTAATGTCTTTGAGTACTTCTACATGTTAAAAGTATAGCAATTCATTATTATATTAACATCCAGGGTTGTTAAAATTAAAAGCTCAAAAAATTAAAATAAAAAAAACTATAGAAATGTTTTATTATATCTGAGACTTGATATCAAATTTTCTTTCCATAGATAAAGGGTTGATAAAATAAACAATTTTTGCCATATGAACAAGTTTCAAAACTAATATCATACATCCCAAATTATGGTATTTTGAGACCAAAAGAGTATTGCCATTAGAGGGAATTATGGGAAAACATCTCTGAGGGAGCATTCAGGAAGCAAAGACTGAAAGTGTTATGAACACTTACCTCCCTAATGTCCCTTTGATATTTAGTGTTCATTTCTTCTGTTTTAATAAGATCCTTTCTTGCTGTCTCTGCTTCTTGTTCTACCTCTCCCACTCGGGAAGAAAGGGCTGCTAAACGTTCTTTCATTTGGGCCATTTCATAGTTTTGCTTTTCAAGCAATTCTTGTAGTTCAACTATTTGACTAGTTTCATCCGTTGAGTCTATAGAACCATTGGATAAACGCTGCAGGAGAAGAAAAGAAAATGGCATTTAGGATTTTCTTCATTTTTTTAATTTAAAATTCACAAACTTAAAGAAATGGAACTGATACAGTTTTTACGCTAAGAAATAAAAACACTAAGAAAGTTAATTTCAGAGGAAAACTAAGTTTCTGAGAGAAACTTAATTGACATTAGAATATAAGGTTGATCTTTAATTTTCAAACACGCAAACAAATGAATTTGAACTGAAAGCAACTGTCTATATTATACATAGTTTATACATACATAATATATATTATACACAGCTTCACACAAAATACCAATGTAACTAAACATTTAATATATGGCAGTTATTATATTATCATTTATATAAAAATTTATTATAAAAATTTATTATATAGCACAGTAAATTATTAAGTAATAAGACACAGAAACTATGTAATGGTTTCTATTTTTATTCAAGAACTTATGTGCATCTGCAAGTTTTATTTTCAATAACATTCAGAAAAATAACTGATACACCATTTTTCTTTTTAAAAAGGTTATTCCTGCTGTGAATGTGACCTAGCTGAAACAAAGGTATAGCATTGAAAAGTCTTGATTTCTATATTGCTATTAACATAAAAGTCGTTGGTGTACACAAGCCTCAGGAAGGAAGCTGGAAGGAATTAAATACATTGAGATTGATTTTTCTTTTTTCTGAAGGGGTTGCCTAAAGCCAGGGTACCCCATGTCTTCAAAAGCATGCCCTACAGTCTAGCTGCACTAGAGAAGTTTTGTGGTGAAGATGGTACAAGTGGAGAGAAATGAGTGCTAAGAGAAAAATAAAACTAAGTTGAGATAGGAAAATGAGAAAAAGCAAAAAAAAATAATACAGTCAATTCTGCACAACACCTCCTCCACTGTAGTCATTAGCCAGTCCTCACAACCAATCATCCTGAGGGTCAATCTCTCTCACTGACATGTAAAAATCAACCAAGGCTCAATGACAAGAGAGCACCACAACCCATATGAGAAACACCTGGAGCACCCCGCTCAGGTGACCAGAGAGACAGTGTCACTGGGCCTGACAGGATACCTACTATCTAAGGCTGCTCTACTAAAACCAAAAGACATATCCCTATCTTTTACATAGAAACAAACACAAGGAGGCAGCCAAAATGTGGAGACAAAGAAATATGTCCCATGTAAAAAATCAGAAAAAGCTCTAGAAAAAGAACTAAATGAAATGGAGACAAGCAATCTACTGGATGAAAAGTTAAAACCCTAGTTATAAGGATGTTCAGAGATCTCAGTGATAACTTTAATGAAGAGGAAACATAAAAATGGAGACAAATTTTTTTTAAAAACCAGTCAGAAATGATGACTACAATAACAAAGAATACATTAGGAGGAATCAACAGTGAATTAGATAAAACAGAGAGAATCAAATTAGTGATTTGGAAGATAAGGTAGCAGAAAACACCCAATCATAATAAGAATGAGGAGAATTTAAAAAAAAAGGGGATAGTGTAAGGGACCTCTGAAACACCATGAAGCTTACTAACATTCACATCATAGTGATCTCAGGAGAAAGAGAGCAAGGAATTAAAAATGTATTTGAAGAAATAATGATAGAAACTCCCCCAACCTGATGAAGGAAACAGATATACAAGCCCAGGAAATGCAGAGTCCCAAATAAGATGAACTCAAAGAGGCCTACATCAAGATGCATCATAATTAAAATATCAAAGTTTAAAGACAAAGAGAGAATCTTAAAAACACAAAAGAAAGGCAGTTAGTTACCTACAATAAGGCTCCTATAATATTGTGAGCTGATTTCTCAACAGAAACTTAGAAGGGATTGGCATGAAATATTCAAAGTGATGAAAAGCAAGGACCTACGACCCAGATTACTCCAAAAAGCTAACATTTAGAATCAAAAGACAGATGAAGAGCTTCCCAGACAGGAAAAAGCTAAAGAACTTTATCACTACCAAATCAGTATTACAAGAAATGTTAGACTTCTATAAGAAGAAGAAGAAAAAAAGATGAAAAATATAAAGAATAAAATGGCAATAACTACATATCTTTCAATAATTACTTTAGATGTAAATTAATTAAATAATCTAATTGCAGTATAAGGTAGCCAAATGGATAATAAAACAAGACATCTACATATACTGCCTATAAGCGACTCATTTCTGATTGGAAAACACATACAGACTGAAAAGAAAGATATAGAGAAAGACATTTCATGAAAATGGACACAAAACAAAACAAAAAAGTTTAAGTAGCAATTCTTAGACAAAATAGACTCTAAAACAAAGGCTATGACAAAGGACAAAGAAGGACACAGTATTCCCACTTCTAGGTATTTATCTGAAGAAACCCCAAACCCTAATTTGAGGGGACATGTGAATTCATATAATTATTGCATCATTATTTACAACAGTCAAGAAATGGAGGCAACCTGGCTGTCCATAAATGGATGAATGAATAAAGAAGAGGTGGTTCATATATACAATGGAATATTACTCAGCCATAAATAAGAATAAAATTTTGACACCTGCAATAACATAGATGAACCTAGAAAGTCTTGTGCTGAGTGGAGTAAGTCAAACAGAAAAGGACAAATACTATATGATTTCACTTACATGTGGAATCTAAAGAACAAAATAAATGAACAATCAAAACAGAAACAAACTCATAGATAGAGAACATTTTGATAGCTGCCAGATGGGATAGGGGTGGGGAGCTGGTTGAAAAAGGGCAAGGAGTTAAAAAGTACAAACTCATAGTTAAAAAATAGTCATGAGGATGCAAAGTACAACCTATGGAATATGGTTAATAATATTGTAATGACTATGTATGATGTCAGATGGGTAATAGATTTATTGGAGTGATCACTTCGCAAGTTACATAAATGTCTAATTATTATGTTGTATACCCAAAACTAACATAATATTGTATGCCACCTGTAATTAAAAAATTATCAAAAAAAAGAAAATTTGAACATACATAAAATTTGTGTTTTCTTCTAAGTGATTTCATTCCTGAGCATCACTGGGTAAACACAGAAAATTGCACCTAGCTAAACTGATCTACGTAATGATACACAAAATGCACACACATACATTCCTCAAACATTGAACAACTTCAGTTCATTGCATGTTTTGAGACAAACTATTCATATCTGTGCTAAAACTTTCTTTCTGGTTTTGGACACCCCTCCTTCCACCACCTTGCAATACACTCATAGCTAAAACTCTTTTAACACCCACTTCGATAAGCAAACTTCAGGTATTTTCCAAAGTAGAGAGTTACATTTATCACAATATTTATGCAATTTTTGATTATGTAACATGTGTAAAACTGGGCTACCATTTTATAAGTTTTCTATGTCTTTTTTTTTATGTTATTGAGGAAGTGTTTAGTATGCGCTGCAAACCCCTTTTCACCCATCAGTACTGTATTTTCTTTTATTGTGAAACTGTATATATTTCATAATTTTTAAGAAAGAAAGTGTCATGTTGGAGCAAAACAGACTGTAGGGGAAAAGTGAGAGGGTAGAAATCATCATAAAAGCAATGAGAAAGATGGGCAGAAAAAGATGGAGCCATTTTTAAGATATTTTCTATAGATGACAGCTCGATCTATGGACCTAACACCTTGACAATATTACTAAACTGTTGTATTGCTGGTAACAAATCTCTAATTACCTAGTAAAAGGAGTAAGAGATATTACAACTAGACAGAAATGTCAGAGAGCATGCTGCAGTTGACTGGCCAGATCCTCCTTCAGAGTCTTCATTCTCCTCTTTGCTAAGATAGTTGCTTGCTGGGAAATCAGGGGTAAGAATGTCCCCAGGAATTGCTCTTAGCAGAAGGGAACTGCCTGCCCAAAGTTATGGGGCATGCAACACCACATACATCGTAGCACTGAATTATTGTGAAGCTAATGAAAAATAAACTTTTTAGACAGCTTTTATGGACATAAAACTCAAAAACATTGAGATTGACCTTTACAGAGGTCACTAACTGTAGAAAAAAAAAACTAAGAAAATCCAGTTTTTAATCATTAGGCAATAATTGAGAACTGGTTTAGGGAAGAAGGCTAGAGCCAATAAGTTATGTCCAAATTTGGGATAACTAAGGTACATATTACAGGGTTTTTGTTATAATAACATGTTGAACTATGTACACTACTAATAAGTAACTGGGCAAGCTTAAGCTTTATTGGAACTTATATTTCCTCACATTGAGAACTTTCTCCACTCAACTAAAAAAAGGCAATTTTTGGAAACTACAAAAATCACTAGAAAATAAATTTTTACTTTGAAAATGTTTTATATAATTAAAAAATTACTTTTAGAAATCTAGAGCCTGAAAAAAACTTTGGAGAAACTGAGACTCAAGGTAATCACACAGAGCTAATTTGAATTAAAATGCAGAAGTTGTGAATTCCCAGTTTAGTTTATCTATCCTTTACCATGTTGCCTTAATCTGAGCATAAAAATCAACATGGTAAAGTTATACATGCTGTGTGATATAGACATGGACCAAAAGTATAGTGTGTCTATATGAATACACACACACATACATAGTCAACAAATATTTGTTCACAAGAACTAAATGATGTTAATTTTTTAACTAGAAAAACAATTATTCTAATTATGTGCACCTGAGGTCCATTAAAATCTTGTTTAAAAACTGCATATTTTTTAATGAGTTCAAGGTAAGAAGAATTTAAATATAAACAGTAATCAGGCAACTAAAATAAAACACTTTTAAAACACCTTTAAGGAACAGATGTATACTGTGTAGTTTTTATACTACTTTGGAATTTGGGATTACTCAGGGGAAATTTTTCAAAGTCAAATTTTTTTCTGAAGTGTTTAGAAATTTTTTATTTTTAAAAATGTGTAATATTTCATTTGTCCACATCACCTTAAATATATTTTATGGTGAGTTTAATATGTTTTCATGGTTTCAGAGTAGAAAGGCTATATAAAAACTGTGATTTTTAACTAAGAGTATATATAACTTTTGTTGAAGATCATTGTTATGTAGACTTAACTTTAATATAAATTGTGACACTTTAACCTAAATGACAAATGATTGAGTTAAAGAAAAACTCAGAGCTCATTTAAGATATCTATATTAAGATATAATTAACCTTCTGTAAAATTCACCTTTTTAAAATAAAATATCAACAGAATTACCATCTAACCCAGAAATCTCTGTTTTGGGTATACACACTCAAAATTTGAAAACATTCATTTGTAAAAATATATGCACCTGATGTTCATTGCAGCATTATTCATGGTGGCCAAGACATGGAAACAACCAAAATGCCTTTAATAGATGATAAGACAAAGAAGATGTGGTGCATATATACCATGAATATTAGTTATAAGAAAAGATGAAGTACTGCTATGTGCTACAACATGGATGGATCTTGAGATTATCATGCTAAGCAAAATTAGTTAGACAGAAAAAGTTGAGAATCATATGATTTTACTCATATGTGGGATATAAAAATGAGAGTGACAAATAAACAAGACAAACAGAGACTCAAGGACACAGACAACAGTTTAGTGGTTACCAGAGGGAAATGGGGGAAGTGGTGAGGTAGATAATGTCAAAAGGGGTAAAAAATATGGTAACAGAAGGAGATCTGACTTTGGGTGGTTAACACACAATGCAATATACATGACATATTATTGATTTATATACTTGAAATCTATATAATTTTATTTACCAGTGTCACCCAATAAATTTAATAAAAAGTAAAGTATAAGTACTTATTATACTTAGAGTTGTGCAATATCCAACATAAGCTAATTTGAGAACATTTTCGTCATCTTAATAGAAACATCACACCCAGAAGCAGTCACTTCCAGGTTACCCTCACTTTAAACCATAGGCACCACTAATCTACTTTCTGTCACTATAGATTTGCCTCTTTGGTACCTTTCACATAAATTGAATCACAGAATATATTATCTTTTGCAACTCTCTTTATTCAGAAAGAATGGTTTTGAGATTCATTCATGTTGCAGCATGTAATTAGTATTTCTTTTACTGAAGAATAGTATCCTATCATGTTCATATACTGAAGGTTATTTACATACTCATCAGGTAATGAATATTTAGACTGCTTCCACCTTTTGACTACAATAAATTATGCTGTTATAAACATTTGTCTAGAAGCCTTTTTGTGGACATGTTTTCAGATCTCTTGGGTAGGTTCTAAGGAGTAGAATTGCTGGATTATATGGTCAAAGTTTAAAATTTTTGAAGAGCTGTTTCCCAAAGTGGTTTTATCATTTTATATTTCCAACAGCAGTGATGAGAGTTCCAATTTCCCACATCTTCACCAAAATTTGTTTTTGTCTTTCTTTTTATTACAGCCATTCTAGTGCATAAAGAGGGGTATCTCTTTGTGGTTTTAATTCTCATTTCCTAATGACTAATGATGTGAACTTGGCCATTTGTATATCTATTTTGGGGAAATGTCTATTTGAATTCTTTGTCCATTTATATAATGTCTTTTTATTATTGAGGTATAAGAATTTCTTATATATATATATATTTTGGATAAATGTCCCTTTTATCAGACACATGACTTACAAATAGTCCTTCCCAGTCTGCAGGTTATCTTTTCACTTTCCTGATGGTGCTTTTTAAAAATGCAAATGTTTTTAATTTTAATAAAGTCCAGTTTATCAATTTTTTTTCTTTCAAGTTTCTAAAACAAGGTTATAAGACATTCTATTTTTTTCTTTTAAACTGTAGAAGTATATTACTTAAATTATTTTCAAATGCAATAAAGGCTCAAATGTTAAAAATTTAAATATATATAATTTGATTCAGTTAATGAATATTTATTGAGCACTTACTATGTACCAGGGGGAGGGTACTGAGTTTTAGGATTTTTTTTATGTGATGATGCACTCCCAACATCAAGGAAATTCTCATAAAGTAAAGAAGTGACACATGAATAAACAATTATTGAGCATTGCAGTGCAATGCTATTATAAATTTAGGTTTTGCTCATATATTTATGTTATGGAAAGAGAGAGAAAATACGTACTCCTTGAGTTGGGTCTTTAAATATAAGTAATCATATTTCAAGTAAAACAGGGAGAGGATAGTCATTCCAGAAAGGGCAAAGGCAGGGAGGCATTTTCTGTAGGGGAATTATAAGTTGTTCTGCGTGCAGAGCAGAAGGCATGTGCTATGGGGAAACAGGATGATATGAAACTTGAAAGAGAGGACAAGCGTAGATTAAGATGGCCTTACCTTTTCATATGAAATAGAATGAACTCTTTGTACTTAATAGAAAGACAATCATCAAAGGTTTTGAACAGGGAAATGCCATGTAAAAATTGGCTGGCAAACTGTTCATCTCTCCTCATAATCCTGAAAATCTATGTAAATCCTTTCCTAATTATCTGTGATAGAGCAATTTTTGTTTAACTGCTCAACATCCATTATCCTTCTTTCTATCCCCACAGTTAGTGTTGCAAATCAAATACTGGGTGCCCAGTTATGTTTGATTTTCAGATAAACAATAAAAAAATTCAGTATAAGTTGTCATATGCAATATTTAGGTCAAGTTTATACTAAGGGAATTGATTATGCATTGAGCCAAGACCTAGAATAAGAGCATAAATCACATATTTAACTGGTAGAGAAAACAGAAAAATTAAAGGTTGAGAGATACTACTGAGATTAGAATTTTCAAGGGGACCAGTGTAGCTAGAATGGAATAGGCTGCAGCAAGAATATGGGAGTAGATGTAGATGGCAGAAAATGCGGGTTCCTGACATCAATGTATAACATTGACTTCTATTCTGGGTGAGATGAGGAAAAACACAGGAAGGTGTTTAGCAGAGGAGTAGCATGGTTTCACATTTTTAATGGATCCCTCTGCCTTCTTGTAAAAGTTGAAATATAAGAATCAAGACTAAAACTGAAGAGATAAATTACAAGGCTTCTGCAGTAATCCAGTTGGCTGATAATGTTGGCTGGGACCAGGGTGTTAGCAGTAAAGGTTATGAAAATTGGTCATGCTCTTTTAATGGAACAGAAATGATATGTGACCAAAAGCAAAGACTCATGGATGACTTCAAGATTTTTGGCTTTCAATTAAGATAGAGTTGTTATTTATTAAAAAGGGATAGAGTTGCTATTATTGTTATCTAGAGTTGTACAGGAAACAGACTTGGGATTAGGACGAGGTAAAATCAGAAACTGGGTTTTGAAAACAAAGTTTAAAATTATTTATTAGAGGTCAAAGTGAATATGTTAGGTAGCCTATTGCATGAGTCTGCTGTTGGGAGTGCTCAGTATGTGGATTTTTTTTTCTATGAAACATTATAATACTGGATGAGACCAAGTGCAGAGTAAGAGAGAAGGATCATCAAAGACAACTAAGAATATGTCCTTAGTGCCTGCTTCAAATGTTACTTTATTAGAGAAGTCTTTCACCTCTGCTATGTCATACATATTATGTTTGTTGCCTATGTCTTCTACCAAAATATATATTTCTAAAATTGTCTCTCTATCCCACACTTTAATCCTAACCTATATTCTTGTATAGTCAACTGCTACTCAATTTTCCTGCTTGAATATCAAATAGATATTCCAACTGAACCCAAATATTCAAAATCAAATTCCTATGACCCTCCCCCAAATATGTTTTACCTTCATCCTTCTCTACCTCAATTGGTGAAAACTCCATCCTTCTATTTGCTCAGGTTGAAAACTTTGGAGTCATCTTTGAGTCTTCCTTTTTTCTCTCATCTCTTACCCAGTCTATTAGAAAAACTTGTTGGCTTTAACTTTGCAATATATCTGAATCGTCTCCATCTTCATGACCTCCACTGTTGCCATCTGTTGAGGAGTCAATTATTGTGCCACCTGTCACTCTAAGAGATTGCTCAATCAATGCCCTGGGCCTGGAATATTCTTCTATATGGAAGCTAGGTGTCAAGCTGTCTCTTGGTCTCAGATTCTTCTTCCTTATTAGGAGAAAACTTATCTTTGTTCTAGTGAACTAGTACAAAGTGAAATTCCTTATATTACTTAAGGGCATGTGTGTGTCATATGGTATGTATCCAGCCTCTCCAGCATAACTATCCCCTTCAAGAAGAGATTATATCTTCACCTGCAGCATGAGAGGGGTCCCTTGACCCACTTCAGCTATCAAGAGGGTCCTCCTAGCCACAAGAGACCTGCACATGGTACAGGTACTGATTTTGCTGTATCTCTTCTTTCTGTGAGTAGAGTGTTGTTCTGGTTAAAATAGAAAGATCAAAGTTTGAGAGACACAAGTGGTTTAACAATGCCAAGAGCACCAGTGTAAACAGAATACAATGAGCTACAGGAAGAGGATAGGAGTGGATGTAGATGGACAGATAATGTGGGTTCTTTAGATCACTTCAGGACCTTGACTTTTACTCTTGGTGTGATGGGCACCATAGCAAGGAATTCAACAGAAGAAGGCAGTCAGTTATAAAAATTTGTTTGTTTAACCTTTGCAACATATCTAAATCAGATCCGTTTTCATGTCTTCCTTGTATGTCAAGAAGCACCTTGTGTTTTCAATCCTCTTTGGTTGCTCTGAAACACTAGAAGATGCAGTGAGCAGAGGTCTGTGGGTCCTGCTTCTGGAGATTGGCATTGTTATGTTCTTTGCCATCTTCTGTGCGAATCCTCACCTGGGATTGGTAGCTGGATCTTCCTTCTTAGCACAGCCCAGTCTGGGTCACCTACTCTCACTTGAATTGCTTTATCAATTTCCTAACTGGTCTTTTGGCTTCTAACATTGTCCTCTTATGTTCATTCTTAAAACAGCCAGAGTGATCCATGGCGATTTTGTTATATTGTAGTCAGACGCAGTCACTCTGCTTAAAACACTGCAATGGTTTTCCATTTTACTCAGTACAAAAACAAAAATAGTACCATGAGCAGTAACCACAGCCTCCCATCCCCCTTTCTCCTCCCTAATCCCCTACCCTTCTCCCGGTGCCCCTTTCTCTCCAATCTGTCTCCTATTCTTCCATTTGCTCTCTTGCTTCAGCCACACTGGCAACTTCACTGCTCCTCTAATAAGTCAATCACTTTCCCATGTTACTGCCTTTGTTTTAGTTTTTTCTTCTACCTAGAATGTTCTTTCCTAGTAATCCACATATGGCTACTAACCTCAACTATTTTGGTGAGTCCAACATGGACCACATTATTTAAAAATACAAATGTCCCCTCTCCTACTGTTCCCCAAGATCCCTGATTCTTTTGTGTTTGTCTACTTTTTCTTCAATAGTATTTAACATCTTCTAACATAGCAGATTATTTACTTACTTTTATTTATTGTTTATTATCTGCTAATCTCCTCTGGCTTGCTAATATAAACTTCTGGAAGGAAAGAACCTTTAAGAACATATAGCTGGTAAATTTTCTAATTTTAAACATACATAGGTTCATAATAGTTACTCCACTTTGATAACATTTATTAACTTCTAACTATGTTTTGGGCACATTTTAAAGCACATTATGTGCATAAACTCTTTAATCTCTATAACTATGTTTTGGATAAAAAAAAAATTGAATCATAAAGTGTAAGTATTTTGCTTAATGTCACTCTATTAAAGCCAGGCATTCTGATTCCAGCATCATATTTCTGGGAGCCTTTTCTTTCACTTTTCTTCCCTTTCTCCTTTTCTCACTCTTTTTGCTCATTCTCTTTTGTTCATTCATTGTTTCATTTATCCATTCATTTAATCACCAAAATTCTACTATCTGTTTAACTTCTACCATATGGCAGACACCAGGTTGGGTGCTAGACTATAAGATTTCCTGCCTGAAAGTAACATAATGTGGAGGGAAATAAGAATAAACCAAATCGAGCGACCAAACAATTAACAAAATTCATAAGGACTAGAAAGCATTTAAGTACTGAGGAGTCTAAAAGGCTTCAAGGCTATGACTTTTGGGCATTTTGTGTCTGTCTACACTGTGTTTATTAATCTCCATATTGTTTTTTAGCTCTCGAAAATCAGACCTGATCTCAGATTTCAAATAAATTTTAAATAAATTTTCAAATAAAAAATTTCTTTTGTCTTTGATTTTTCTATAGCACAGAATTCACATCTGTTACTTTTAATTCCACATTGACTCAAATCTGTTTCATCATATATAAACCATCTATTTAAAATGGCTGCAAACCTAAAGCCTAGAAGAAAGCAGAAATTATATTTGTATACCATATCAGTTATTCTCAACCATGACCAAACATTTGAATAGTTGGTAGCATTAAATAAAAACATAAAATGGATCCTATTCTAGATCATATCCAAGGATGAGTTTTAGACATACACTTATTTTTAAATCTCTCTAATTGTAATGCTTAGTTGGAGTTAAGAAACACAGATCTATATTATCTAGGTACCTCTCTAATTACTATTTCTAATTTAGTCATAAAACCTGAAAAACTGTCATAAAAAGAGAAAGATATTAAAGAAATAAAATAAAATGATTGATGAATATAATAAAATATATAATAACAGACTTAAAAATTAGTATTCTTTCTACTAGTGTCAGCTAATTATTTAAAAATATTTAATGTTTTGAACAGAAAGACTTGACTTTATCTATTATTTCTGAGAAATAGAAGAAATAAACTTTTAACAGAATTGATCAAATATTGACCTGCATGAAAACTTTCTAGACCAGGTGATTTCTTATAGTTAATTACCATTTTATTATTCAGCATTGAGATTTGCAAAGTCATATGACACAGTAAATTTCCAATAATTTTATTTAATACAAATATTCAGCTGAGAGACATTTATTTGCCAGTTCTTTAGTGTGATTAATAGTGTTTTCTAACACTATTATTTTTTCAAAGAAACTATAAGCCATTTTTATTTCCACCAAATTTAAGAACAAGAGTATTTTCACTGGAGAAATATGTGTTATTCTGAAGTTCTGATAGTCTCATAACGTTGAAACTAAAATATTTTTCATTCACTATATCTTATGTATGTGGCTTGATAGAAATATATTCCATGATAGTATCTTAACTCTAAGTAAAACATGAGAAATTTCTGTTGAGTTTTCCCATGAAATATTAATAACACTCAAAAATGTAAAAAGTAGCTATTTCTCATATTACAATATGATATAAACACATGTAATGATTAATATGGGAAAACATTCATTTGTCAAAATTTTAACTGATCTATATATAGTTAGAGATATAAGGAGGTGAAGTATGTATACTGAGGATTTTGTTTTTGTTTCTTGTTTATTTTTTATTACAAATCTTCAAATGTTTCTTTGTTCAGCTATAGAACAAAGGAGTAACACTGGAGAGAATCTTTTCTCTTCCTGACTCACTAAGCAGTTCTCTTAGATATATAAATATAGAGTAATTAGGCACTTCTGCTCCAGAGGAAGAATATTTCATGGAACCTGTCTCTTCCACTATATCTTGTTATGAGAGGGGAGAGGGATCATAATAATTTGCTTAATCATCAGAAAACCTCAGGAGAGAGATAAAAACCAAGACTGTTGTCCCTTCAATTGTGAAGGTTAATGTTATTCTGAATTCTGCTATAAACTAAGGCAATCAGAAAGGTCTCCAAGCATTCACAAGGAGAACTTACTATAAGGGGAGTAAGACTGTGGACTGGGACCCACGTTAAATACTTGACGTCAGTGAGGTTACAGTGCAATGTGGGGTTGAGTGTGGAAGGCCTTCCTGGCTCAGTCATGTTGATGAGCTCTAGAACCTAAATGTGATGTGGAACTCAAGCTTCAAACTGGTATAACCTAGAGAAGGAAAATCCTCCCTGAAGAAGCATGCTGATAAGACATGACATTACTGCTGGTGGAACTTCAAAACTAGGTTAGTGATTAGTATGGCATGGTTTTATTTAGCTTGTATGTCAGCGAGTTATTGCAACGGCACAGGGATGGTGATTTTGAGGGGCCACCTATTTTCAAAATGATATTCTGAAGACTCAAAAGAAGCAATAGCAGTTTAAAAAATGGTTGCTCACTTGTTACCTTATCATAATTTCCAGTTCTTCTTTCATAAAATATTTAAATGAAGAACTAGCATGATTAAAGTTTGGCATGATTAAAGTTTTGAGGTTCTTGGATAATTTAGGCAGAGCAAAAATGGCCCCAAGAGAGTGCTACTAGATTTAATGTTAATTGCGTCACTTGGGTCCTCTGGTATTCAAGTTCAATATTCAAAAGAGGGCTTAATGTATCTGTACCTCGATCAGATCATAACAATTATATATGTAAAGAATTAAAAATGAACATAAGAATTATATATATGAATCAAACATAAGAAAAATTTTTAAATTTAATTTCTGTCAAAAAATCATTCATTTGGCTAAAATATAAAAATCAAAAATTTTGAGGAAGGTAGATGGGATAAAAGTGGTCAAATATGTGGTGACATCAAAGAATTAAAAATAAATAAATTTTAAAAAAGAAGCTCAGATCATCACTGGCTAAAAAGGGAGATAGGATGACAAAAAAAATTTAAAAATGTTATCTCTAATGAAATTCAATAATTTTTTAAAATCTCCAATGACATCCACTACTTTAAGAGATGAGTATATCTTATTGTTGCTGATAATGCATAGAAAACTTGTAAAAGAAGGGAAATTTCAAATTTGATAAAAGGTTACTATGGCAGTTGTGATAGTTAATAATACAATGTGATAGCATTATAATTAAAATCTAGATCTTTAAAGCTTTATAAAGTCCAATATGCCATTCTGACCCATGCTACTCTAAATCGTATTGAAGTTTTGAACACTGTATGAACATCAAAGTCTTAAATAATGCATAAAAAGTAAAGAAAAATTGGGAAGAAAAAGAAGAGAGACTATCACTCCTTATCTGCTTAACTACTTAGAAAAGTTGAAGAGCACAAGCTCTTGGAACTAATGAATTAGCAAGTTTGCTGGATACCATATTAATATTGAAAATCCAATAGTATCTTTATATGCCAGTATTAATTTATTATGAAAAAAAGAAATATGTAAAAATATGAAAATAAGATAATCACAAAAAACAAAATTATAAGTGCTTAGAAAGAAATATAATAATCTATAATATCTCAATATGAAAAAATGCACTACTTTATTGAAGAACATAAAAAATACACAAACCAATGGAGACACAAGCCATGTTCTTGAATGGGAATGTTGCAGAGATGACTATTCTCTGTAAATTAATTTATTAATTTAAGTAATTTTCCAATCAAAATCTCAATAGTGTTTTAAAATGGGATTTGAAAAGCTGATATTTTAAAACACTGTAATATTCATGTATGTGTGTGTGTGTGTGTGTGAGTGTATCATGTTCCAGGAGCTGTTCTAAGCACTTGAGCCTCAGCAGAATAAAACAGAGATCCTAACCCTCATGAAGCTTAGTCTTTAGTTGCTGTTACAGACAATAAATTACAGATATTATAAATAAAAGAATTATACTCTTAGAATATGTTATGACATTTGAACAAAGCCTTGATAGAGGTAAAGGAAATAGCCTTGCAGATATCTAAAAGAAGGGCATTCTAAGCAGAGGGAAGAGCAAGTTAAAAGTCAACAGGAGTCCAGTGTCGCTTGGGTGGAGTTGGAAATGCAGTCAGAAAATAAGAAAAGCCAAATCATGTAGGGCCTTGTAAATGGTAAACATCTGCAGAGTTCTGAGTATGATTGATATATTCAGATTCATGTTTTAAAACATCACTCTGATTCATGCCCATGGATGGTAAAGGGTGCACAGGTGACACAGAGAGACTGAGTAGGAGGTGATTGTAATAATCCAGGTGAGAGATAATAGTTGTTCAAACAAGAGTGATTAACAGAATTAGAGAGAAGTGATTGGATTCTAGATATATATTAAAGGTAGAACAAATAAAATTTCTGTATGGTTTGATGTGGGGTGTGACAGATAGGAAGGGCTTGAAGATGACTCCAACTTCTTTAGGTTGAATGACTAGAAAGGAAAGGTTTTGATTCTCTGAAATGGAAAAAATACAGCAAGCTTTTGGGGGGATATCAAGAAGTAAGTTTTTGATACTTAAGTGTGTACTGTCTTTTAGATATACAAGTGGAGATGTTTAATAGGTGGCTGGATATGTGCATTTGATTGTCAGGTCTGAACTAGAAGTAAAGATTTGTAAGTCATTATCATATAGATAATACTTAAAAAGATATGAGACAGACTGAAATCACTGAGAGAAGATATGGAGAATAGAGCTCTGGGTCACTTCAATATTAAGAAGTCAGGAAAAAATAATATGATCCAAGAAAGGAGACTGAGAAGAGCCATTATGAGGTAAGAGAAAAACAAAGAGAGTGTGGTTTCCTATAATGCAAGTGGAAAAAAAAGTGAGAATCAAAGAGGAAAAAAGTGACCAACTATGTCAAATGCTGCTCAGACATCAACTACAAGGATTGAGGATAACCCATAGTATTTAACAATATACATGTAGTGATGATGCTGATAGGAGAAATTTCTGTGGAACACAGTGAGGCAAAGACCTAATTGGAACAGATTTATAAAAGAATGCAAAGAAAGTGTTTGGGGACAGTGAGTAGACAATCCTTTTAAGAGCTTTGCTGCAAAAAGAAATAGAACATAAAGTAATAAATAGTTGGTGGTAGAAGTAGAGTCAAGAGTGAATTTTATTTAAGTTGGAAGAATTTTGTATGTTATAGATAGAATAGATAAAGAAAAAAATGATAATAAAGAAGAACGTAGTAAGAATTTTTAAAAAATTTAATGACTTCTGCCCAGTCTAATAAGCTATTTCATCCTCTTAGACACATGGGCAGATTTAAGACTTTTCTTAAAATAAATAATCTCATATTTTGAAATCTATGAAATCAGATAGTTTATATGCTACCTTTTTTTAACCCACATTCACTTTTAACATTTGTATACTTGTTACACTATTTATATCCATTCCTGCTGTTCAAGAGCTAGATGAGTTTGAGCCAGTAATCTTTGCTCTACAAACCTTATGGTGTTATTACAGGGATCAAATAAAACAACATACGCAAATGCACTTTGGAAAACAGTGAAGGGCTTTATACCAGTTATTTATCTTGTTCTTACTGGCATGTAGCCCCTTTGTTAATGAGGTTTCCAGACAGGCTTGAAGAACAGTTTGCTTATCTTTAAAAAACCAGAGCCAGCATTAAGAAATATCTTGCAGAATACTCATCCTGGCATGTGCAATTATCTTGCAAATTAAGAGGACCTCTGGTCACATAAGTTTAGGAAACACTGCATACTGTGTTTTCTCTTGGAGGTTGACAATATTAAAAACTAAAAATTCTAATAAATTCTACAGTAGTAATGCCAGTTCAAAATTGTATAGCAAAATAGTTTGTAGTATTTTTGTTCCGAGAATTCTCTTTTACAGTGAGCAGGTTTTGTAAAACACCCATTAAATTTCTGGGGAGTTAGTGATTCATGAACAGTTAAAGTGGATAAACTCTACCAAAGCGAAAAATGCATTTAGGTAGATTGTGGAACATCTGATTGACAGCTTTAAATATTCTCCTGAACTGGTTTAATAGATCAGACAGAACAATACAGAGAGAATGAAAAGGGCGTGTTCTTCTCTGTATCCCCTGAGGAAACAAATCCCTTGACATAAAATAGACACTCAAAGTATGCCAGTAGGATAAAGATGTACATGAACTAACATTCTGTCAAACTCTTGTGACTCAGTCTGTCTTTTGAAGTCTGAAGACATTTTACTTGAGCAAAATTATGTTTATTTTGCTTTCCTTAAATTTGGGCTAATATAAATGATACTAAATTTATTATTAAAGATAGTGGAGCCAATTCCTCACATCTCATCTAGTAAGATCATAGTTAATACATAAAAACCCTGTCATTGCATTCAGAGAGATTTGTTTTGAACTTAATAAATACCCACTCAATATTATATTCATTATAATTTAGAAGATTTTTATTCATTATATTTGTCATTGCACATAGAAGATGCCTGGTTTTTGGTCATAAGGTTCCTCTCCAACTCAGCTCCTATATAATTGATATGGGATAACTTCATGGACATGGGGATAAATAATGCAACAGCTTAACTTTGACCTTTCTGAGAGTGTTTCTAGCCAATCACAAACCTCCAGGCCTCTTTAGCCACATGTATCCAGGGCTATACTTAGATTTTCTCTTTTCTGGGAGGTGCGTTGACTCAAAAATGGCAAATTTATAAATCCCCATCCTCCTACTGAGTTTCATTGTTTGAATTTCAATTGAAGAATAAAAGAGAATTATATACTTTATTATGTAAATATGAGAAATTAGATTACAATATATGGGATCAATGCACAGAAACACAAAACATTGTTAGTGCTATTCAAATGTAAATAAATCCAAATAATAATGATCTCTGATACAGAGAAGAAATTGAGGCTTAATCAATAATGCATGAAATAAGCCACAGTCGACAAAGATTAAATTTTTGAATGAGTGGTTCTTGGCAGTAGTTGACATGTAGTGAGGAAAGCTATAAAAATGGGCAAAATACAGTTAATACATGGGAGACATCCCTGTGGTTAATAGTTTTTAGCTATAACTGAGCAAAGGTATCTAAAAGAATGGCATCTGTGATGTTGGTATTTTTATACAATAATGTGATATACTTATAAGACAAAGATTTAAATGTATAGCTAAATTTAATTTATAATGTAAGCCCATAAAGACTTTGAAGGCAGGATAAGGTACTTGGCATATGTTCAAGAAGGCAAGGTGGTGTGGCTCATACATATCTAATTTCCTTCTGTCCTATGGACTTCTCATTCTGTAGACAGAACAGAAGGCCAGAACAAAACCCCATAAATTGTGGGGCCTGGGACACTCTTGCCCAGATTTAAGATCCATACTCATAGTGGTCAAATATTTTGAATGCCACTGACTTGAAGTACTGATTCAGAGTAAAAAGTAACTGGGAGAAGTTGTGAGAAAAATAAAAGAATTTTAAAAAGCAAACTCTAATATAATAAAAGAATAAACCCTAAAATCAAATAAATATGTCTAATTATGAAAGAATAAATGATTGGAAAAATGAGATTGGGTTAGAATTTATAAAAATAAACAAAAATACCTAGAGATTTCATCCTGGTATGAAAAAATGCAAGAGCATAATATTACTTAGAGGTGAGAAGACCAGGGTTTTGTCCTGCTCTGGCTAAATAAGTCATTTGATTAAATGACTACGCAAGCCTCTAGTTCATTATCTGTAAACTTAAGACTACTTCAGAAGTTTGATATGTGAAAAAAATGACAAGTCTATAGAAAATTATAGGGCAAATGACTTTTTAAAAGTAGCTAATCAAGGTGTTTTCATGTTTAAAACACTATTATGTCTTCTTATTGCTCTGAGAATAAAACTGGACTCTTTACCACAACCTACAAGAACATAAATGATCTGGACCCTGTTCATTGCTCTGTCCTGTCTACTGCCATTCTTTCCCCTCACTACTGGGTTCCAGTTACCTTGTCACTCTTCCTCCCAGAGAATGTGCCAAAGAAGCTTTGTACTTCATGTATCTTTTGTTTCAAAATCTCCTTCAGCTTTTCCATATGGTTGACTCACTATACTCTTTCAGGTCCCAGGTCAAACTCCACCTCCTAAAAAAGTATTTCCTTGCTATGATTTGTAATCAATGTGCCCAAACTTGTCATTCATAGTCAGTGTTTCTTTTCCTTTAACAAAGCTGTAAGTTAGGCAATGGCTATTTATCTGTAACATGCTCAGGGAGGTTGAAGCATAAGATCACACAACTAGTTACTGGCAGGAATGGAATTTGCATCTAGGTGTACTGGCTTTAAACAAATCACTAGTCCATGCTGCCTCTCTGATACTCCCCAATCAGAATTAATTTATCTCTTCTTTAAACTCTAACATTATTTTGATTCCAATTTATTCATCACTTTTTTTATAATAATAAGTTAGGTATGTTCATTTCTCACTTTAGTTTCTTAATAAATTTATTGTAGGGATTATGTCTCTGAGTCTCTACAACTATCAATATTCTACTTATTTACAGTACTTAGTAAACATTTGTGGGTGGAAAAAATGATTGAAAGTATAGAATATGCAAATCGTGCATTATCTCCTTTACAAGAGTAGCATGTTTATTGAAAAAAATTCATAAGTTGCCCTCTAGAAAGTAACAAGAAAAAAGTTATTGAGCTCAGTTATGAACTCCTAATGAGGTAAAATTTAATGTTTTGAAAATATTTTATTATCTTGTGAATATTTATGCTCTTCTAACATAACTGATTAAATTTATGGCACATGAAAACATTTAAATGTGTTTTAGTTAAGCTTTTTTTCCATTTTGTTCTTTAAATGTTGATAATAATTACACAACTTTTCTATGAGTAATCAGGCCTGCTTCAGAGTGTGCTTTTATGAGACTATTTTTATAAACTATTTTGTCAGAAGAGTTCTGAAGCCACTGACACAAAACATCTCCTGTTGGCTAATAACCCACCCCGACCATGTAATTTAAATAACTTTACTGCCCTAAACTAAGAGTAATCCTTGTGACTAGGATTTACAAGTCACTTTCTGACAGTGCCATCATACCTAACTATAGTTCGGTGTTTTTCCCCAAAGAAACCACTTTGCAATTTACACACTGATATGATAGTCATCCTATACTGATAACTTTCATTACATAGACACTCCCCAAAATATTATGTTTGTTTTTTATGTTCAAATATACCTTTTCAGCAGTTCTCAATAGAAACGTAAGTGTTAGGATTTAAATTACAATTCTATAATATTCTATGATATTCAATGGTATTGATATACTTAAAATAACCATTTAATATTGGGTAATTTTGAAAAAAAATATGCTTTATAATGTTATAGGTATGTTATCTAGAAGTGTGTACATAAGCATAATAAAAGAATAATTAGGATATTATTTTCAGGATATATTTTGATAAGAAATAGCACTTAGAAGATGAGTAAGTTCTGGGGATCTAATACACAACATGTTGATTATAGTCAACGATATTGCATTGTATACTTGAAAGCTGCTAAGAGAGTGAATCTTAAATATTCTCACCACACAAGCACACACACACGTGTGCACACACATACACAGAGGTAACTATGTGAGGTAATGAATGTGTTAACTAATCTTATTGTAGTAATCATTTCAAAATACATACATATACAAAGTCATCACATTGCCATTCTTAAATCTACACAATTTTATATGTCAATGATATCACAATAATGCTGGAAAAAATGTCAGGCAAAGAAATGTGATATAAATAAATCTTTCATAGTACTTTCTTGAATCATTTCAGGAGTAACATGAACTGAAACACAGTTTACTTACTTTTAAGTTTTGACATATATTTTAGGTTCACTTGGGAGGATAAGGGCATGATATTTTAAACAATACTAGTATATCATTATTCCAAAGCATTTGATAATTACTTTTCCTACATTTCTGGGATATTGAAAAAAATATCAATAATTACAATGTTTAAAAATCTTTTGTTGCATTCATAACAAAGAGTGAGTAAGGGAGCAATGTCACAGAATTTCTCTTCTGCACTGGCTAAAATGCCTTTACTAAGAACTGGAAGGCAAAGAAACTTAAAGACAAGAACTTAAGGTCACCAACTACTCAGATTCTCCCACATATATACCTCTATTTGTGGAATCCAAAAGAGACAAAAATCAATTATACACAGAGCCTCATTCTAATTCTGTGACCAGTTTCTGAAAATCAATCTGACATATTTCGTATTCTATAATGCCTAGATATTTAGAATTTATATTTTAAATATATAACATTTGAGAAAATATATGTGTGAGTACTCTTCCTCAGCAGTACTAGAATAACACTTTAAGCAGCAAGTAGTTTTAATTTTAGTCTGGATTAGCATAAATATTGCATTGTTATAGAAAATGATATTTTGTAGATTTTTTTTTAAAAAGACTAGATGACTGTAAAGTCTATTTTTATACACAAACCAGTGATTCTATAATTCTCTAAGGAAAGGTTTAGTACTATATGACTGATAACAATTCAAATGAAACAGTGGTAAAATAAAATTAAATGCAGTAAAATACATACTACAAAATGAAATAAATATAAAATGAAATAAAATATAGTATTCATGAAATAAAATGAAACAGTAATAGAAAAATACAGGTCAGTTTTCTAAACAGAGTTTTATATGCCAATATCTTATTCTAAAGAGCTTGGTCGTTCATTTACGGAATTAATGAAAGTTTATTTATCTTAAAGAAAGATAAATAATTTTTATTCAAATTTGAAATACAGTTTATAAAATCTACCTGTCAGATTACAGTTTATCTTTAATACTTAGTTTAAGATTTCTACAAAATACATGGATAAATGCTAAAATGATGAAGCCTTAAGCTAAGAGCTGTTTCTCAGTCACCAGAATTGATGGCGGTCTCAGGAAATTAGTCTGGTTTACTTGCCTGACTTTGCTTTTACACCTCAGGTTGGAAATATAAGAAGCCCCTCCATTTGTTTCAACTGGGTAAGTGAGGAAGTGCTCAATTTATTTTCTAGCAAAAAGTCTAGTGTTATTTGTTTTGTGGTCTAATGACTTGCTTCTTATTTTCTATGTTTTAAAATAGAGATTTTGACATTGATGATGACCTCTTGATATTGACGATGACACCAATTCATCTACCTAATTCATGTGGTCTTGATGATTAAAGAGTTCAACCACCCAAAGTTAAAACTTATTAATGGCAAATATCCAGGAGATTGTTTAAGCCTCATGCACAGAATATGCAAATGACTATGTAGTCTTTATCTGATTCCAGACTTACCAGCAACTAGCCTTCCTCTTGTGCTGAAAACAAGTGGTTCAGTACAGAAAAAGGCCAAACCAGCCTGCTGGTTTCCTTGGCCTTGGGCCTAAGACCTACCCGAAAGTCCTACCCCCATGACTTGGGATATCCTTTAATGTAATTTCTCAGTAATCGGAGTATTGCTGGGACCTTCCCAAACACACAGAAAATACAAAAGTCAAATTAGAAATTACCAAAAAATTTCTGTAGCGATAAGTCACAGATTATTTGCCAATTGTACATAATACCATTTGTAGATCAGAATTATTGTTATTGTATTTTAAAAAGTCCTGGTCATATAGTATCAGTATATCTATATTTACATAGATAATTTATTCAATTACATATATATGTTCAATTATATATAAGTGAATTGTTTTTAAGAGAATTAACAGCAAGTAATGAGAAATTCAAATATACATAAGTATAAACACAGTATTAGAGAATTAAATAAAGAGCTACAAATGAAAAGAGAAATCACCATAAACTTTTTACAGACAAATCAAAATATAATAAAAAAATGTTTAATACATGGATTTCATATTTCATATTCCTATTAAACGATATAGCAAGTAAACAATTTAATGTAAAAGCATATTGTATGGGTCATACCTTTTCATGAACTTTCTGGCCAGGTTCCATCCCTTCAAGATGTTCTGACTCTGTAGATCCCTCACTTGATGCCATTTTTCTTTGTATATGAACATTTTGTTCACGCAAAGCAACAATCTGTAAAATAAAAATACTATGCTTTTAAAATCTAAAATAGAGCATAAATGTGGTTAAGAACTAATAAATACAAATAAGCAGAAAATAAACATTTAATTTTACTCATATTATTATTTCAAAAAATATTTTTAGAATTTAGGTTAGCATTTTAAATAATATTTATAAGAATGTGAAAGTTACTTAAAATTATTTCTAGTTGGCAAATGTATCTACCTAGTTGTAAATGTATCTAAATAAATGGCATGATCTATGTGTTATTAATTCAGAAATTACCTTTAGAATTAACTTATGAAATGTGATTAAATTTGTAGTGGTCTGTATTTTTAAACTATATAAGAAACATAAATAAAAAGAGAGAAAGCCAAAGGCTAATTATGAGCACATTCATTTACCTAAGAGATAGAGTATCTGCAATTTAGAAACTAGCAAACACATAAACTGGACTTAAATAATTTTGTGGCACTATCATGAATACTTAGAATTAAATTGGTTTCATTGTCATTATTGCAGTGGCCATTATATTAGCACAACTAATCCAAATATAGTTAATACACAAAAAAGTTCTCCAAAGGCAATTATTTCTACAAATTTTCAGCTCAATTTTACAGATGTGATACTTTCAATTAAGCAAGATTCTCAGATGTAGTTTAACTGTTCTTGATAATATACAAAGTGGAAAATAACTTCGCAGCATTTTTAAAATGATGCTTCACAATATACAGTTGACCCTTTAACACCATGGATTTAAACTACACAAGTCCATTTATATATGAATATAAATATGGTAAGTGTATTTTCTCTTTCTTATAATTTTCTTAGTAATATTTTCTCTAGCTTACTTTATTATAAGAATACAGTAAATAATACATACAACATATAAAATATGTTAACTGTTTATGTTATCAGTAAGTCTTCTGGTCAACAGTAGGCTCTTAATGTTTTTATGGAGTCAGAAGTTATACACAGATATTCTACTGTGTGAGGGGTTGACACTCTGAGTTGTTTAAGGGTCAACTGAATTATCAACTTAAATATTGACTCAGTATTGGTTCTAGGGGAAATCAATGTCTATAATATTTAATAAACAATAAATAGTGCATTATAAAAATATGTTGAAATTATGGGACTCATATGTTAACATAGACCAATAATCATCAAATAAACAAGAGACATCGAAAGCTCAGCTGTTCTTCCTGCTGCCTGCCCCTGCTTCAATGCCCAGATGAACCGTGATATGTTCACAAAATCAAATGATCTTGCATATCACCCTTAGCATTTGAAAATATGGCATATCATTTTATAAGTGCATATCATCATATAACAACAAGGTAAATGCTCTTCTCACTTATAGTACTGAAATCACCAAATAATTGATTCCCTTGCTCCTGTTCTTGCCCATCTACAAGGTATCATCCACAAAGCAGCCAGATTCTTCTTTTAAACTTGTTAGATTGTGCTATTTCTCTGCTTTCTAAAGAACTTCAATGTTTTCTCAACATATTTAGTACACATTTCAACTTTTTAACAAGGTCTATAATGTACTACATGACCCTTTTGGCCACAATATTCTCCTTTCTGTTCCTTAAATATACCAGAGTCTTTTCTTCCCCAGAACTGAGAAACTTGATTGTCCTGCTTGAAACATTCTTCCCCACCTCAGAGCTGACACAATCTCAGCTTTCAAAACTCAGCTGAAATACCACTCCTCTAATACATTATATTTTTATGTACAGAATATTCAATAAAAAAGTGTTGAATTAAATAATAAATGAGTATGGGAAAACAGTGTAAATTTAGTTAATCAGAAATAACAAAAGAAAAAGATTTAAAGTGTTTGAGAACTTTTTCAGACATGTTCCTTTCATGTTAGTGTTGAAATAGATTACATCAAAGGAAAAGCAAGAAGAAATAGTACCTGTATATATCATTTTAATGTTAAATTCTTAAAATTTGCCTCTGCATAAAAAATAATATTTTATTGCCATCAAGACATAATAAAATTTTATTATGAATTTATTGAGTTTTTAAAAATTTAAGTATTGTATGCTGATATTATACTAATATCCATAACTGTTATGTTAAGACAAAAGTAACAATAAATTTTAAAATTCTATGCATTTTCTTTCATTTAATCTACTTAGAAATAAAAACAGACCTTTTAAAAATATTTATACATGACATGTAATCCCCAATTTAGGGATTAAATTCCAATTGGTTAGTAAATCAATAAATTTCAAATATTTCCTTGTGTTTAAAATAAAGCAGACCATTTATAAAGATTTACTGAATGAATCTATGAAAGGATAAATTAATACCTTTAATAAAAAAATCAAAATATCAAAATCATATGGAAAACACTCTATGCAAACATATGTTAAAAAGTTGCAAACTTCAAAGGAGAGGAAAAAAATTACTTAGATGATAGAGGCTCTGTTAATTGCTTTGGTGACCAAACCAAAGTTGTGACAGAAACAAGGAGCAAATATTAAGGAAAATTACCTGGGTCTAAATGAATAAGCCATACAACTAAGGAAAAATCTAAGAAATCACCCTGCAACACAGAAGGAAGGAAGGGGCAAGGATGAGATGCTGTCTGGTTCAGCACGGTTGAGTGGGACAGAGGCCATAGCCGCGGCAGCTGCAGATGCCTCTTAAAGGGGTTGTGTCTGCTATCTGACTTTTGGAGTGATGGATCTGCTCACTCTCAGCACCAGCGCCGGGCAGGCTACATGGGGGCACCAAGGACTTACAGGGGACACCGAGTTGTCAGAGTGAGGGTTGAGGGGAGATTCACTCTGTATAGAAGTGCTGGCAGTAACCACTGTTTCTTTGTTGAATCCTTGCCTCTCCCAGTGTGAGGAGGCAGCACAGTCATAGTAGAAACTGCATGAAACTGGATAACAGTGGTCTCTCTGCCAAGGGGATTCTCTGAAATGCTGCCTTCCCCAACTCACGGCCCCACTCAAGCTACATCCAGGTGTTTCTTCACTTGGTCAGGTGCCCCTTGCTGAGCAGAGCCTAGATTCACGCTGGTGGCAGCTGGCTTCAATTTCTGTTGTGGCCTTTAGAGGCAACTATAAGCACAGCACCTGTGGATTGCTTGCTGAATCTTAACAGGTGGCCTTGGAGGGGCACAGGCTGGGGCTAAATTTGGCCTGCAGCTGAACCTGTCTCAAGACTGTGCCACTGAACACCTACCACACAAAGATACACTAATAAAACTGGGAGACTTAAGAGCTTTGCTTAGCACCTAGAAACAGACACAGAAAGTCAGCCAAAAAGGGAAGACAAAAAAGCAGAAACCATATGATAGAACAGAACAGAGATCCAAAAATAATGGAGTCAGGAAATCTAACGGATGCAGAGTTCAAAACACTAATTATAAAGATGCTCAGTGAACTTATGGGAAGTATAGATTAATTCAGAGAGAACTTTAACAAAGAGATTAAAAAAAAAGCATAAAGATGGAAATGGAAATCATAAAAGGGAACCAGTCAGAAATGAAGAACACATTATCTGAGATGAAAGGTACATTAAATGGAATAAACAAAGTGAATAAAGAAGAAGATCAAATGCCCTATATAGAGAATGGGAAAGCCAAAGACATACAATCAGAATAGCAAGAAAAAAGAAGCTAAGACTACAATAATAATTTAAGGAGCCTATAGGATAATATTAAAGGTAAAAATATCTGTGTTATAGAATTACTGGAAAAAAAAAAACCCAAGATGTTGAAGAGCTATTTGAAGAAATAATGATGGAAAACTTTCCTAACCTGGTGAAGGAAATAGACAAAACCCTAGGAAGCTCAGAAAGTCCCCAAAACCAGAAACCTAAAGAGGCCCACACCAAGACACATCATAATTAATATGCCAAAAGTTAAATACAAAGAGAGAATCTTAAAAGCAGCAAGAGAGAAGCAGTTATTACCTACAAGGGAGCACCCATAAGACTGGCAGCTGATTTTTCAAAAGAAACTATACAGGACAGAAGGGTTTGGTACAAAATATTCGATGTGGTGAAAATCGAGGTCTACAACCAAGAATACTTTATCCAGCAAAGCTACCACTTAAGAGTCGAAGGACAGATAAAGAGCTTCCCAGACAAAATAAGCTAAAGGAATTTATCTTCACCAATCTAGTATTACAGGAAATGTTGGGGGGACTTCTTTAAGAAGAAAAAACATATATCAAAAAAAGGAATAAAGAATGCTAATAACTATATTCCTATCAACAAATACCTCAAATGGAAAAGGATTAAGTGCTCCAACCAAAAGATAGAGAGGCTGAATGGATAAGAAAACAAGACCCCTACATATACTACCTGCAAGAGACTCAGTTCAGATTAAAAGACACATACAGACTAAAAGAAAGGGGATAGAAAATAACATTGCCTTAATGGACCTAGAAAGTATTGTGCTGAAATGAGTTGGTTAGAGAAAGATAAATAGTACATAATTTCACATACATGTGGAATCTAAAGAACATATATACAGAGAATATTTAGAGGAATACTAGATGGGGGGACAAAAAAAGGCAAAGGAATTAAGAGGTACAAATGGATTGTTGCAGATTAGACAGAGATGTAGAGTGTAGCATGGGGGAAAATGATTAATAATGTTGTAATAAATATGTAAGGGGGGAGAAGGGTACTAGATTTAGTGGGATGATCACTTTGAGAGTTATATGGATTTCTGATCACTATACTGTACAACTGAAACATATTATTGTATGCCAACTATATTTGTAAAACAAACCTCATTGAATGGTACAGTGTAAATATAAGTAACTAATTTTCTGTTATATTTCAATAAAGATGGTAAAAAAGGTGGTATAATAAAAAAAAATTGCACCATGTTCCACTGTTTTCCAAAAACTTACAATGTTTTTTATATGTGTTGTTTGATTTTCTACCTTCCCATGATTTATTCATGTTATTTTCTTTACTAAAAATGCAACCTTCTTCTCAGTTGCTCTATGAAAATTTCATGTCAATGTTATTGAACTAAATACTCACAGTATATAGTCTATGTCTTTTCATCACTTTATTTGACAGCTATGGGTCCTTATCTTGTTTTTTTCTACTATATAGTCTTCTTCATGAGGGCAGATTTTTTGTACTACGTATTACCTGTCATAATTCTTGTTACTAAATACATGTTTAATAAATATGAATTTGAAATAAAAAAAGTACAAACTTCAAGTTTTCCAAAGTATAAGGTGAGGAAGCATTTCCTTTCCAAGTACTGCTACTCTCTCACCCTGGAATTCTATATATCATTAAGATATGGATTTTTCCCTGGAGTGAGTCACATATAGGCAAGTTTTGCATACATTTTCAGTATATCAGTCCACTGAAGGCCTATGAAATTGTAGTCAAGAGAAACTTTCCGCAATCATTTTAGTTGTTCAACCATGACTTGTCAAGAGTTTGTTGACATTTGTTTCTAAATGTGCAGCATCTTTTCATATTCCTTTGGTAACAACTTCTTAGATTTTTATTGGGGAATTGCTTTTTCCTACTTTAATCCTAGAAAGACTGTCAATCAAGAGGCCAGAGCTGATGTCAACTAGATGGGCACATGATCCAAACCAGGGCAATCGGAATATTCCTTGAGATATTTCTGGCAGAGGTATGTGGGAAGATTCTCTCTACTATGGAAGATAAGCGGGTAGGATATCAGGTGCTGTTTGCCATTACTGTAGTTTCACTTCATGGAGAAAGCAGGTAGATGAGATGAAGCCCTGATCAACTGCTTCTGATTCTGATTCTAGCCATTCTCAAATTATCTCTATCTCTTGCAGTTTAGTAACACAAGCCCCAAATTTTCCACTTGTGCCAAACTAATTTAGATTAGTTTTCTCTCACTTGCAACTACAAGTGTCCTTGCAAATATAGCAATGAACATGGAAGGCAACACAGCACATGCGATCTCTAAGTAGAGATTTTAGAGAATGACTAAGAATTTAACAGAAACACAATGAGAGAAAACTTTACAGGTAGGTATAAGAGCTCTTTGTGTTTCTAGTACTATAGTTTGTTATCTATGTTCGTGCAAAGGGTATCCAAAGAAAATGGAGGTATGGCAGAAGACTAAAAAATTAAAGTACTTCAACTAAAACTCTGGCCTGTGTGCTTCTTGTTTCTGGCCTATTGTTTTTCCTTGACCTTAATTTATGTTTCCTAATTGCTCATTAAGTTTCTGAGCCTGGCTCACTGCTTCCATGTATTCCCAAACACATTATATTTACAAGGTAATCTTCCAAGTCTTGTTCTTGGCTTTGCTTCTGCCAGGTCATTTGGCTCTTATCAATCTCTGACAAGCTCAGACCCCATAGAATGGACTACTGGTGGCCTTGGTAGCCAGTCTTCCAGGCTGAAAAATTCCCCAGCCCTTATTTCTTTTTTCATACTAGACTCTGGGATTCTACCATGTTTTCCAAAAGATCCTCTCCTATCCCCTTTTCTTCGAACACCTGTTTTCCTTGATGGCCTGGAGAGAGTCATTCATTTCACAAATATTTATTGAGCTCAAGGCATTAGGGAAATACAACAGCAGGAAAAGACAGAAATTTTTGCTCTAAGAGAAACTAGAAACAAAAATATGTAAAATACATTTTTAAATGGCGATAATTGCAAAAGGATAATGAAAGCAGTGGGGGGTGCTGTGAGGTGCAGCTTAATTAGGAATTAGGTGCTTTCTGAGTACAGACCAGAAGACAGGATGAAGAAAGCAATGTGGATATCTGAGAGAAGAACTTTCAAGGTAAAGGGTGAAGAAAATATAAATCACATAGAAAACAAAAGTTCGGGATTTATGAAATGTTTTAGTAAGTTCTTCGAATAGTGTAAAATGTCTTCTTCAAAAGAAAGCTAAAATGTCAGTGAAAGTTGAAGCCTTGGAAATTTCAAGTGCAGGAAATATACAGAAAAATATGTAATTCTTAAAAGAAATTTAATTTTGGAGAAAATAACATAATCTAGTCAATATTTTTATATTCCCAAACTTTGAGGTTTCTTTTAAAATGTATTAATCCATTTATTGATCTATTGATTTATTGATCTATTGATTTATTGACTATTGATCTAAGTATCAGACACCACTGTGAAAAGTGCAGATAAAGTTTTTCTCTCAAAGAGATTACATTCTAGTAAAGAGTCGTGGTGGATGAGTGGAGAAGGAAGCAGTAAGACAACAACAAAATAATAATAATTTATTAAGTTTTTAAAGCATTTGAAATTCCAAAGCTTATTATATAAATTTGCTTCTTTACTGTTCATCTATACTATGCTTTCTTTCCAAGTTTGAGACTCCTTCAAAGCAGACCGAGGCAATTAATTACACACAAGAAGTTTATCTGGGAGATGATTCCCAGAAGCATAGCATTTCTTAAATAATCATGAAAGGCCTAGAATGAGTCCTGACTCTTTGAGGTGTTACTGGTTGTGTGACCTTGTACGAGTTACTTAACCTCAAGATCATAATAAGGGATAATAATACTTACCTTTAGTATATTTGTACTGTAAAGTACTTAGTCAAATAAGATGTATGTTAAACAGTCACTTTGTAATGACAATAATGAAGACTTTCATTCACGTCTTAAACTTTATCTTCCTATTCACACTTAATGCTCTAGTTTACTGCAAGGCCTTAGTCACATGCACATAAAATGCCATCTTATATATGAGTTTTTATTAATTTGAGTTGTTCTTTGTGAGATGATAGTAAGATATATATATATATATATATATATATATATATATATATATATATATATATAATATCTCTACATAGAGCATCTTTTTCCTATTGAGGTTACTCCGGGTTGGCTGTTGAATGGCTCTTGGATGAAAGCTGTTTACCAGAAGGACAAAGCTATGAGTAGAAGCTTAAAATTTTCAGCCTCACTTCTCCCCAACCCCCAATTACCTAGAGAGGAAACAGAGGTTGGAAATGGAGTTAATGACTAATCATGCCTATGTGATGAAGCCTCCATAAAAATCCAAAAATACAGCATCAGGAAGCTTCTAGGATAGTAACTACTGCCACGTACTGGGAGAGTAATGCATTTTAATATCACAGGGGCAGAAGCTCTTGCACTTATAGGGACCCTTCCAGACCTTTCCCTATGTATCTTTTCATCTGCTGTTCATCTCTATTTTTTTTTATCATATCTTTAATTAAACTCATAAAAGTAAGCAGTAACTGTTTTTCTGAGTTCTGTGAGCTGCTCTAGAACATTAATCAAACCCAAGGAGGGTGTGTGTGGGAACTTCTTATTTAAAGCCAATAAGTCAGAAGCACAGGAATGATTTGGACTTGCAATTGGCATATGAAGTGGGGTGGGTGTAATCCCACTGGTATCGGAAATGTGAATGTGGTGGTAGTATGAGAGTAAAGAAGAAACACAGGAGGTAGATGGGTTTTTCTCTGTATACCCTTCCTTCTTCTTACTCCCTTTTAGGTCTTAGCTTATACATTACTCACTTTGGGATGAGTTTGGGACCATCCTCCTTCCATAAATTTAATTTATATAATTTCTTAGCATTCTCTAACAACTCATGTCATAAATATTGCCACTCTTTACCACAACTGGCTGTTAGTTTTCTGACTGCCCACTTTGACACTGACTGCCTTGAGACTAGACCTTATTGATTATTTATTGAAGCTAGATCTTATTGATTATTTATTCCCAATGCTGACAAGTATGAGGCACTCTACAAATATTTTGAAATGTTAGATGACAGCAGACCTATGAATAGAACAGACCTATGAGAAGTTGAATAAATTGGATGGAAAAGTACTCAAGAATTTATATATATGGAGAAGAAAATTTGTCATTCCATAAAAGACTAATAATCTTGAAGTAGTTCCCAATGTTTGTATTACATAATTCAAACTTAAAAAGGAACCCTGCACATGGAAGAGTTCACAGGGGAAATAAAGAAAACAAAAAAAAAGGAAATACTGACATAGCCTTGTAGGGAGGGTAGCTTAATGAAAGTCAACAAAGATATGTAAATATTTGTATTGTGTCTTAAAATATTACAAAATATTTGCAAGTTTATTGCAGCCTAGGTAATGTGTTTCAGGTACATGCATGCTGTGTTTTTATGCTTTAGATTTAGAGTAGATTGATAATAAATGGAAAAAATAAGATTCCAAGGAAATTCTTACTTCTTAAAGTGGGAAAAGAAAAGCAAAGTAAATTAATTCAGTTTTCAATTTTTTTCTCTTCTTCACTTTTAAAAATATTAATGTATAGGACATTTCCATTAAGTTAGATAAAAAAAAGACAAATAAAAAACAGGAGTTTAGAAATTAAATTTGTAATTAAAAACTACTAGCAATAATAATAGCTTCTATATGTTGGACATCTATTACATGCCACATACATACAAAGCAATTTACACACATTATCTCATTTAATCCTCCCAATATACTTATAAATTTGGTATCATTATTTTGATTTTACACATGAAGAAGCTAGTATCAAAGGAATCAGTAACATACTTGAGGTCATATAAAAAAAAAGTAGGACAGTGACATTTCCAACCCAGGTCTGATACTTTCAAAATTTATGATTTTTAAGCATTACACTTTAATGTTGTTTGAAAATTAATGAAATAATTCATAGCATACATAATCCAAATATTTATTTAGGTCAGGACTATAGTTCTATGGTCACAGAGCAGGGGAATTCACTTGCCCTGATTTGGCAAAACAATTTAGACACAGAGGTCTTCAATTATTCCTAGGAAAAAAATCACACTCTTTACATTATTTATCATTTTTTTATTTATAAGTCTTATGTGGCACAGGCATTTCGGTTTATGTTGAACATTTCACAACTACTTTTTAAATTAAATCATGTCTATCCCTCATGCTATTCTCCAGGGCTCTTCATTATAATGTTTTCAAATTCACATTTGCTTTTACCTATTTAACAACAACTTTCAGACAGTGCTCACATCTAATTAACAAAGATCTTTTTCATCTATTTTTACCCTAAACTCAATTAACAATTCCAAGAGTGAGACTTACAGAAGTCTCACTACACCAACACATAATTTGCTTCTATTCAGCTATTTATTCTAATTTAGATACATTTTATGCTTAGATTACACTGAGGCTGCAGCGTTATAAAACAAAAACAAAACAAAACAAAACAAAACAAAAAACAAGTAGAATAATAGGGATTTATAATTTAAGCAACTCTCCAGCCACAATAGTTTGGATATGTGCTGTTATATATTAATTGGGAAACCATAATATTGAGACACTTATTCAAACAGAATTAAGGACCCCAAGCCAATAGTTATTTTACTTTCCACTTCTGGCTTTTGGACACAAGATTTATAAATATCACTGAAGCATAATAAAACCACTGTAAAGCAGCTTCGTGTAGTCTAAGGCAGTTTGATCAGTGTAACCTTTAATTTCCATGTTTTTTGGTGAGCATGGATAGACTTTGAACACTTGTGAAACTGAACTGATACAATGAATGTTTAATCATTTTGAGATGAGAATCAGGTTTGCATTGTGAGAATTTGCCTCCTATCAAGTTAAAAAAATAGTTATTTGATTGATGGTTCATTGAATGAATCCATTAATATTCATACCTGAGCAAATAGCTTGGAAGTGGGAAACAGAGGTCACTTGGTGCTTTTTAAGAGATTTTTACCACTACATTATCTCTATTCAGTCAACAAATATTTATTGAATGAATGAGAACCTACTACATACCTTTGTTTTTAACCTCTTTCCTTTGGCTGACCAACCTTCCCAATTTACATTAGGTGAATTGACTGGGTGCTAAAATTTAAATATATATCACCAGTAAGTTTCTGGTGACTTGTTCATAGAAAATGCAAGATATGAACAGTACATGAATTTTGGCTATTTCCTAATATATCTGAACCAATTTTGCATAACTTAAGAACATAAGGATACCTTGTCTGACCATAAAATTTAAACTTCTGTACTTTTTAAGGGTAAAAAAAAATTTTTTTTAAATTAATAAAAAATTTTAAAGATCATTCTTAAAATAACAACTGGCATGCAAAACTGTTATTTTTACATTTAAGTTTAAGACAATGGTTGCAATAGCAACAAAATTTCAAATGTTTGCTTAGGTAGATTTGTTTTTGCAGGAGATGCTTATGATAAATATTTTCAACATTATAAAGTCAACAATAGTAATTTCAACAATAGCTATATTTTTAACATAGTTATTGATATGTAATTCTAATATAGATTATAACTCTCTACCAAACTTTCTATTCTGTTAACCTAATTGGCATTTCAGTCATCACATTTTTTGATACTTGGTTATTACACTTATTTCCACTATTCAAACAGTTGCTTAATATTTAAAATGATAATTTAATTAGAAGCATACAAATGGTCACAGAAAATACAAAACAACTCAAATTGGGCAGAAGACTTAGGTGGACATAAACTGGAAGAAAAGTAATTAAAATGTCCAAAGAAGCTCTTGATGTGGTAAAATACAAGAATTAAAAGAACAAAGCAAAAACAAAGTCTTAAAGTTTTCCAAAAGTATTGGTAATAGGAAAATACATTTTGAACAAATTGCATTTATCACTGCAAAATGCAAGCTTCAATTTAAAATATAAATAAGCAAATAAATAAGTGAGAAGGGGTGAAGAGTATTCAGTCAGGTAAAAAAAAAAAAAAAAAAAAGA
This sequence comes from Macroglossus sobrinus, assembly GCA_004027375.1. NCBI lineage: Eukaryota > Metazoa > Chordata > Mammalia > Chiroptera > Pteropodidae > Macroglossus > Macroglossus sobrinus. The sequence goes on along the minus strand of PVKZ01001932.1, from coordinate 7,461 downwards.
GAGAGAGAGAGACACCGAAAAGTGCCATACCAAGTGTAAAACAACTGCAATAATCCAATGGTGAATGCTGAGAATGTTGGCAGTAATTTAGTTGAAAGCTTTGAGTTTCATGAAAAAAATGCATTACAATTTCCATCACCTAGGAAGATGTCGTTGCTTATAACTTCTCCTCTCCCTGAAGAAGACACCAGAATTCTTTTTAAAAAGTAAACTAAATGTCTATTAAATTAATTAAACAAGATCATTAGACTGCGTTAGTTTTAATGCCATGTCAAGCTACATAAGCAAACCAAAATGTAAGCCTCAGGATTACAAAATTAAAACACTAAGGACAGCTAGTAATAAACAACCAATTAGGCTTTAGGCTATAGGCAAATAATTTCCTTTCTTTGCTTCTGAGCTTTCTCTATGGTAGTGGTCTTTTCGTAAAAGTGAAAATCCTCACTGTATTTCTTTTGGTTAGTGAAAACAGGTACTAATGCAGGTCTTTCCTAGAAGTGAAGTGGTGTAAGGCAAAGTGTCAGAAAGTAGGATGTGCTCTTTGCTTTATGCTGTTTTGGCTTAGGAAAGTTTTCATAGCCACACCCTCCATTCGAATAGTGAGGGAAACCTGTATGTCTTTACCCTGGCCTCTTTTATTGAATGGTTTGAGTCTACTTAATATAAATCAATTTTTGCTCAAATAAACTAAAAAAATTTAATATGTTTTAGTTTATTTTTTTTTACCATGTCTCACAGTGAAAAAAGTAAATAGGACTTATTACAGGCATTGATTATCATAAAGAACATTTGTATAGAAAAGAGGCTTCCTTCATGATACTCCCCACAGTCACTCCCACTAGGCCCCTAACCCTCTAATTCCACTTGGCCTTTGGCTAAAGGCAAAAGGACAACTGACTGTTGTAATTATTCCTCCTCTTTCAAATAGAAGAAAAAAAAAAAGGAAAAGAAAAAAGAGACCAAGTTATGCTGAGAAGAGAGCCACAGCAAACTAAATAGTCCAATGGGTCCAGACATAATCAGTTTAGAATAGTAAGTACAGCGTCCTCTGTGAATTAGAGTCTCTGTCTTCAAAATTCTCCATAAATGTTTATTTTTTATTAAATATGTTAAGATATGAGTAAGTTTCTACTTTATGTGTACTAAGAAGTATTAAAATGTTTTGAACAAATACTGATTATTAAATTAATAAAGGTAAATTTACATAATACTAATCACATCTCTGTCATCTATTTATTCGAGTGTCATTCATCTGCTGTCAGGAATTTTGGGTGTTTTAGAATAAAACTCTCACTTTAATAATCCAAACATGCTATATTTCCATCAACAAATATTTTAATTTTTAAAAATGTCACATTAAAATTAATCTCTCTGATCTGAGTACTAACCATACTCCACCCTACTTAGCTTCTGAGATCACACAGAGATTTGGAGCATTCAGGGGTTGAGGTGAGGGGAAAATTAAGAGTTGTTGCTCAATGGATATTAAGTTTCGTTTATGCAAGCTGAATAAGTTCTAGAGATCTGCTATACAACACAGTGTCTACGGTTAACAGTATGGTATTGTGCACTTTAAAATATTTTAGGATAGATATCACATTAAGTATTCTTGCCACAAAAACAAAAGTAAAAATGAAATACAAAAAGAAAAAAAAACCAGCAAAAGAACACAAGGACATTTTTGGAGGTGATGGATATGTATAGTACTTTGATTGAAGTGATGTTATAAGGAATGTGTGCATATATCCAAACTCATAAAAAGATAAACACTATTTGTAATTTTTTATATCAACTGTAATGTAATAACACTTAAAAAAAGAGATGGCTACCAAGCATACTAAAAATAATAAATAAAATTAATCTATTTGAAGATGAATTATATTCCTCTTTCAGTACCATGAAATTCGACCTCCTCAACTAGGCATGACTAACACTGTAAGTACACACTTGAGTTTTTCTCTTTTTTTCTTTCCAATCAAGGCAGAATTGACAAAATTATAGGCTCTGTCTTGGAACAATTCTTTTTAGCTCTGCATGCTAAGGGAAAGAGTCTTAAGGGGGAAAAAACATTTCAAAGTGCTTGAAAAGTACTTGAGAAAATGTGCAAGGCAGAAACAATATCCATTAGTCATTCTTGCATATAAAAAAGCAAGCCAGGGCAATAAAAAGGATTTATCCATTTAGTTCCTTCCTTAGAAATAACAAAAGAAGCACACTAAGCCCATTACTCTGAACAATTCCTTTAAAAGTAATCAATTTGCTTGGATTTTAATGATATTATTAATCATGTGTTATATTCTTTTGCATGTATTCCAATTTTATTTTTATGTGATTTTTAAATGTGTACATATTATAGAATGTCAGAATGGGAAGGGACCAAACTTATGTGCTGTTTAGTCTTATTTTTATGGATAAAGTGAATTTTATAGAGAATGAATGATAATAACACTTTCTGTACCCCCAATTACCACCTTGTTAGAGGGACACATACTCTACCCTCTCTAGATTTCAGTTCAGTCATCTTTAAAAGGAGTTGGAAAATATCATTGCTAAAAAGATCAACCTCAACATCAATAACAAGATTATTTTTTTAAGGATACTCTTTGCCAAGCACAGTTTTAAGCACTTCACATGTATTAACACATTTAAACCCCACAACAACCTTGAAAGATAAGTTCTATTATTAGAATAGAGGTAATTGAGGCAAATATAAGAAAATCACCTATAGACATAGTGCTAGCAAATGGCAGAACAATTTAGGAAGAAATTAAATCTCTCTGGGTGGAGATTACCACTCTTGTTTTCAGTATGTTTCTTTTCATTTCTTGTCCCCAGCCTTCTTTTCCCACCCAGGGCAGAACATATTCACAACATCTAATTAAATATTCTATACAGAATTAGGGTTTTATATTTACTACTTTCCCCCCAATTGCCCATGCTGACTTCTAACTACTCCTTACTATCCATTTTTAATGGACTATTTCAAATTTGTTAGCTACTTCTTATTTCTTTCACTGCTTTGTAATCTTCAGTTTATGGGTTAGATGTTCTATATTTACAATATATTTAGGTCAAGGTTATTCTTCGCAGTTCAAAATCACTTGCATCAAAATCATCTATGATGCTTGTTAAAAATGTGGACTCTATTTAAATGAATCTGAATTTTAATTAACTTCCAGGTGACCCTTATTAGTTTGAGGACCAATGCGTAAGAATTCTTCAATTGCAGAAATGTTTCTCTTGTGGCTTTATCAGAGGTAGAGGCAGCAGCCTAGTTAATGGCTGCTGAAGGCCTGTGACAGACTCAGCCTCTAGGACATGACCTAAGTGACTGTCTAGTGCAGGGGAATCAACTTCAGGCTGCCTATTTTTGTCAGGCCTGCAAGCTAAGAATGGTCAAAAAAAATTGAAAGGATTATACTTTGTGACACATAAAAATGATAAGAAATTTAATTTCCAGTGTCCATAAATTCTTTTTTTTTGGAACATGGCCAAGCTCATTTCATTATGCTAGGTAGCTAGTCAGACATGAGTGACAAGGGAACAAAAGAATAGGGGCCAGCCTATATACTGCCCAACGAACATCCTGTTGGAAGTTAGAGAATCCCTCCTGCATCCCCAGAGACAAAGAACAGGAGGGCCATAACCTATAGCTGGTTTAATCTGGCCACAGACACCTGTGTAGAAGGTACTACCTTAATCTGCCCATGATCTAAGACTCATTATACTGTCATTATAATACTATGTTTATACCCAGAGGTTCATGAATCTAATTATTACAGACTGAATTCTGGGTAAGCACATGCACACTAGGCAAAGTGTTATACAGCAGCCAAATGTCAATTGAAATGACGTCATGTGGTAATCACCTAGGAATGCCTTTGGAACCACACATCGTGGCCCAAATATAATTCAAACATTCCAATTTCTGGGGGTAACAGCTGCCTTCACTGAAACCATGTTCTTCTTTGGAGTGTGCTCTCTTTCTAAAATGTTCTTTTAATAAATCTTTTCTAAATCTCACTGACCTGTAATTCTTCACTGCATTAATGAGGAAGAACAGAGGAAAAATGCTAATTACACTTCTGTACTATTATCCTGCCGTTGAGGCAACGATGAAGTTCAAATCGCCCCCAATGGTGACAATTTGTTTGCGTAATTGTCTATGGTTGTTTTCACTATACAATGGTAGAGTAGTTGTGACAGAGACCTTGTGGCCCATTGAGCCTAGAATATTTACCTGATATCCCTTTAGAGAAAAGTTTGCTGATTCCTGGTATAGTAGCTCATGTTCATCTCTTTTTAACATAACTGTTCAAATGGGCCCAGTGAAAGTCAGAACTATAACTTTACTTCCTGATTTTTAGATTTAAGCTCTCTATTTACTTGAATGCTTTATTTTGAATTTCAGTTAAATCGGTAAAAACAGAATAACTTATCTCTGGAAATGCAATTACTTGATGAATGAATGTAATTTTTCATATGCTTTTTGGTGTACTTGCATCTAAATAGGAATATTTTGGATGACATGATATTGGCTAATAATATTACAAAAGTAAGAACTAAGAGAACACAGAAAAAACTTTAAAAATAAGTATGAATTATATTTGCAATACTCCCTATCCATAGCTTTGTGTAATTTGTTTCATAAAATTTATTAGTACCTAAAATTATTTTAAAATTTATATTGTCTAATATAAGCTCCTTGAGAACTGAGATCACTTCTGACTTAGTTATTGGTATGTCTTCAAGGCCCAAAACAGTACTTTGTGCTGATCTGGTAGATAATACACAGTACTGATTAAATGTATGAACTATGAAGTAGAATTCTGATTCTACTACTTTTTGAAAGTGTGGACTTAAGTTATTCAACCTCTTTTTGCCTCAGTCTTCTCACTCTCTGTCTCTCTCTGGAAATGATGGCATTTGTAATACCAGTTTCAGAAGTTACTAATGAAGATAAAATAAATTAAAATGTATAAAACACTTAGAAGAGGGACTCTCATGTTGTAGGTACTTTATAAGTGTTAGTTATTAATGTTGCTTTAATAAATGTTTGTTGAATAAATTTCATTTTTGCTAAATATAAATAAGGTCTTAAATTATTATCTTTACACATATTTTTGATTAATAATTTTTATGGTCTTCAATTTTTATTATATAGGCTTTGTTACTTTTCATTTCTATTTACTGCTATATGGGAATGCTACTGATATTTGTATATATATTTTTGTATGATTTTATTAAATTCACTAATGAATTCCAAATATTATAATCTGTGTGTTCTAGATGCTACCTATTATACTTTAATATCCAGTCTCCCATTCTGTAGCAATAGAACTCCTGCATATGGCCACCTGAATAAAGGTTATACTTGCTAGTCTCTTTTACAGCTTAGAGTGATGGTGAGACCAAGTTTTATTCAATAGAATTTTAGCAAAAATCATTTATGCTACTTCCTTATCATGTCTCTAAAAGTTATCCTTACATGCCTCTTCAATGCTTTCCATATCCGGCTGGCTAGAAGTGATGACAACTATGGAGGCATTTCAACCCAAAGGTAGAAGTGTGTGTGTGTGTGTGTGTGTGTTTGGGCCAATAAAAACTCTACTGGTAAGGAAGGATAAAAGTAAGCTGCACAAATGAATTTTATGATTTAAAACCAGTGGTATATTTTGAAAGCACTATATTGAGTTTATGCACAGATAAACTTAGTTACTCCGGTTGTTAACACAGGAAGTATGTCTAAGATTATGTACTTTCCTGTGAAGTGAGTAATTCTGATATAAATGGAATGGATTTCGAGGGGACATGACCCTTGGCAGTCAATTCAATAACCATTAAGGTTTCTGTCAAAATGCTTAGAAGTGTACAAAGGTAGTTGAGAACCTTGGTCTGAGTACCATGTTGGACTGCAGATTTTTCTAAGAGGTGGTGATGATAGACAGATGGAGCTTAATATTCTACTGCAAATAACTAGAAAGGCAAGGTGACTTAGGGTTGGATGTTAGCTCAGTTGAGCATGAGACATATGTCAGAGTTCCTTGGAGTTAAGTGTCAATTAAAAATTTTTCAAATAAGACAGAAGGTAAGATGATTTTTACTTATGCAGTTAAGAACTTGGCTTTTCCCAAAGAGAGTTCAGGCCTTTGCTTTTGGGAAGTAATATCAGCTAGAAATATCTTTCCTTATGGGGAGATCTGGCCATAGTGGATCTCAGTATTGGGCTGGTCATATTTAATAGTCTTATTTTAGGGGCTCGTTAGGACAGAAAGACCTACCATATGATTTAGGATGGTTTGTGTCTTGACCTGGAGGCTGATATCAACCACATGGACAAATAATTAACGATGCTTCTGTAATAAAACCTCAAGAAAAAACTCTGGACACTCAAAGCTTGGGTGAGCTTCCCAGTTTGGCAGTACTCTGCATGTATTATCACACATCAATTTTAGGAGGGTAATGCATCCTGAGGACAATAGAAGTTTAGTGTTTGAAACTCTCCCAGACTCTGCTCTATGTGTTGCATTCCTTGGCTAATTTTGATCTGTATCATTTTCCTGTAATAAGCCATAACTGTGGGTACAACAACTATCAGTGAGTTCTGTTAGTACTTCTAGTAAATTATAGAACCTGAGTGTAGATTTGGGAACCCTTCAAACTTACAGTTGATGTCAGAAGTGAGGTCAGTGTTGTGAAGAATTAGGTTGGCTCAGTACTGGCTATTGTATTATACATTGATTGTTTCTGTCCCTCCGATGTGATGATCGTGGAAGGTAGAGCCTTTGGGATATGTTTAATTTCAACTTAATAGTTGGCAGTTTAAAAGCAGAATAATTTAAATTGGTTTAATATCTTATACCTGTTTTATCTGTCAATATAATGAAGCTATGAATCTTAAAATAATCCACAGAAATATAACAAATATGAAGTTGTCATAATTAATTTAAATAACTTTTAGAAGGTAAACTATTGATTTATAAACAAAGTTTTCATGTATAAAGAAATTCTGTTATTAAGAGAAAGGCCAGGCAGCCTAGTGGTTACTGTTAAATATTCAAATTTGGAGTCATATATCCTGGTTTTGGATTCCTGCTTGGCTTGTAATAATATGCAAAATATTTCACTTAGTTCTTCTAAACCTCAGTTTCTTCATTTGAAAAATGCTAGTAATTATTATATTTTTCTCATAAGTTAATTGTGATGATTAACTGAAAAATATGTGTGTGTGTTTGAGGGGGTGTATAGTACTCACCATGGTGCCAGGCATACAATAATCTCCCTTGCAAAAGGAGATTATTTTACCAATTTCATAAGTAAGTAAATTGCAAAGTCATTTATAAAATTCATGTAGTGCTACAGAATCTAAGAAACAAATGAGATACAGTACTTATTTATCGAATAAAAGGAAATTTAGTCCTGGGTATAAAATAATGTTATTTTATTTATAATCAAGTTCAA